>JAULBU010018889.1:0-20054 GCA_032358235.1 Odonthalia washingtoniensis | reverse complement strand
CTGGTGCGATTTTGATTTCACCTACGTCCTCTTCATCACTGCTAGTGATGTACCCTGGTTGTATTGGTACCAATTTTTATTCAGCTGAATTTTCTAACCTGCTTGCATCCCTTGAAATAATTACTTTCTTTGTTTCTAGAACATACACTTTGACATATAGCCACGAATTAGTATTTTAATGTTTTCCCCGGCACCTTTGGTTTCCTTTTCACGTAAGACATGGCCTTCCTCTTCAAAGTACAGAAATTGCACTTCACTTGTCTGCTATTTATAGATTCTCTTCCGTGCATAATAATTATACCTTCAGCAAGGGCTGTGAATGAATGGAATATATCAACTGGCTCGACAATTAACACCTGAGCAGCCCACCATTTTTCCGCTCCATCATCCAACCATATAAAATAAACATTCTGTAAAGGAGATGGGATTTAGTTGTGAATTTGGTTTCTTTTTCGCAGGGAAGGTACCATATTGAAATTAATAGATGTAACAATTGTAGGTGTGTGTGCTTCAGGGAATCTGTGGGAACTTTAAAAGTTAGGAGGTCCTTGTTCAAACTTGAATGTCTCCACTGTATATGGACAGGAAACATACATTTCACGGTAAAGTTGGAGGCCAATGTTCAAAATAAATGTTCGTTACAATGAAAAAATGAAACGGATTATTTGAAAAGTAATTTTCATTATAATTCCAAGTTTAATTTTAAATTACAATATAAAAGTGTTTAGTTTGAAAATTCTAATTCTAATTGAGTGACTCTGTCAATTGTTAACAACAATTTAAGGAAGTAACGATCTCTTCGAACATACAGACACACAGTTAACAACGTTAAACGTCAAGGATACATTATGTATATGCATTATGTATAATGGATTAGTCTCCATACCTTAAATTTAGTCTCCCGACTCCTCGCCTCTCTCAATTATTTCATCGTATCGACACAAGAAACATTCTCAACGGTTCAACAAGGAAAAAAACAACCGTAATGACAGGTTACTCGAATAACACAAAGTTGTAATTACGTCATATGAGAAGGAGCAGTAAACTGAGATCACAGGGAGATTCAAAGACAAAAAAGCCGTTTTCAGGTTGTAGAAATTAAACTCCGGAGAATTTTGCTACCGCTCAAAAAGCGTCGTTAATGCTGACAGAATAATGACACGTAAATCTCAATTATAGGTAAGGGTCCTATGCAGTGCAAGAAGGGATAGGTAGAGAGCCTAGATAAACATAAACTCGATAGAATTCTATACGAAGAAACTAATTTGGATTTGGAAACACCAATTTCGAGTAAGAGGCAGATGGACAGCGCGAATCAAGAATGAATACAGAAGAGGAAGTTAGTAGTGGTGGTGACAGTGGTGATGAAATGGACATTACTTTGCTATATTATGGAGAACAGCGTGGTGTTACTCGAAATGTAGAAAATAATGATGAAATTGATGAACGTGATGATGACCTGGAATCATATGATGATCGTGCGGAAACAATGATGTTAAAAAATGTAAGTGGATCAGCAAATATAGAAACTTGTACGATGTACTTGTTAGATAAGAAGGAAACCGGAGAAAGTCAAAAGCTTCGTCGCCTGGAATGTGTCCCATCTATACCAAACAATAACTTATTGTTAAATGAATTGTCCCACAGGTTTCAGTCCATACCTTGAAAGTATCATCTAATAAAACCATGATACAATAATTGCCTGATAGGACCATGGTACGAAAAATGATTGAAGAACTGGAGAGATCATTACAGAAAAGAATTGATGACATTGAGAAGGAAGTACATGTAGCAAATGCAAAAATATGAAACATATATTAGAAATAATATCAACTGAGGTTTCGACAATTAAAGATATATGTGCAACGTCGAAGACTTTCTCAAAGAATGGATCAAGTGAGAAGATGAAAATCCTAGACTGTAAACTGCCAATTTTTAATTAATTTTTTTGCATCTCTGGTCTGCAAAAAGTGATTGAACGTTGTACATTAGGTCATTTACTTACATTATTAAACGGTGTGAGTGCAGATACGTTTTCTGGGTCTGCTGCATTTGGATTAACTGTTCTGATGTTTGCCATACATTAAGCAAAGCGTCAGTCCAGAGATACGTATGCTTCTAATACAGGAGAAATTTTTAGAACATTTAGACGTGGGATTTTAGTGTCTATGTCAATCTGTTCTCAGAACAACAACTTTAACATTTTTGAGTCTATTCTCGATGATCCAAATGAAATATCCGCGCCAGACTGGAAACAACCAAGATATATAGAAATGAATCATGTGGAAACAGCCCGAAAAAGAATTGAGACTACTGTTGGAAGAAGAAAAAGTGACGATGTATGTAGTGGAAAGGGAGAGGTTTGCGGTAATGCATCCGTGAGATTGTTCAGTCATGTAATTGCTCATATGCATCGAAGTCTGAATAACTCCAAGGTTGCATTATTTATGGAATTGTTGTATGCATTTGTATCTTGGGATTGATTTGACAGAAGGATTGATCAGAAGTAAATAAAAGTACAGTGGGTTTGTAATGACTTAAATGAACGCCCTATTCAATTTCAAGAAGTACCTACGATGCTGAATCGTGACTGTGATGATTCGGACGATCATGGAAAAGGAACAACCAAAAAAGTCAGCTAGTGACAGAAATAATGAGGAAATGACTCAGTTTATTGGCAGCCAGCCGGAGCTAATGTTAATAATCAAACACAAGGTGATAGTTGGTGGATCCAAACATGATAAAAACATTGAAAACATTACTTACCCTGATAATAGCTACATAGCTAGTGAATATGATGGACATGATAAGGATGCTCAGATAGCGGTTGAAGCTAACGAGGAGGATATTTACTAAAATCGTGGTCATTGAAACGGGGCGATGGCAAAAGTCTTGAAACTGAAGTCGTAGTTCGGCGAATTGTTGACCAGTCAACCTCATTGACGTTGCAACTAGGTTTTTAACTTACTATGCAGGTATTGAACAATACACCACTCCAAATTCTCTTCTTTCCAGTCATGGGCATTAAATGAGGACTATCTACGCAATTTCCGTCATTCTGAATAGTGTAATGACAAACATGATTGATTGTATCAACAACGATGGTATTTCTGTTTACTTTGAAAGGTTTAAAATTCTTCATGAAGGTGATCTCCTTATATACTCTCTTCTACATCCACCCACGAAAAAACACTATTTTTTGAAAGTTGCATGTCTGAACGTAACTGTAGAACAGTATAAGTCTTATGTTGCAGACTACGACCAATGTAACATGGGTAACGACAATATGGAGGAAATAAATGAGTGTGGCATTGAGTTGGCCACGGGTGCGAATGAAATATGAATTCATAGACTTTAATAACTTCAAAGGTTACAATGCAAATTAAAAAATGAATAATTAGGAAAATGTTGTTCTTTTCTATTCACCGCTTAGTCGTTAAATTTACTGAATTGGACGGCACCATTTAAAATAATGAAAAAATTATTGTTTCCCAGTTGTCCTCGTGCATTCGTTCCGTGATTTCCATTTATAGTTTACAATCGAACGATATCAGGTCCCATTACCATTTTCTCCCCATCTGCATATGAAGATAAATAGATGGAGAAGTATGAAATCAGAATGACTGATCTGAAGTCTGTCATATATTAAAAATTGTTTTTTATTTTTGTCTTTACTTTTCTTTACCTTGTGAGACAACTTTTTGTTCACAGTAGACAAGAACAGAGGTGATATTTCATTTTCTACTGTGACGGTTGATTCAGTCATTTTCTCACATTTTCAGCCAATTCAAAGGACGTATCGTAACATTTTCCACATCTGAACCTTCAGTATTCTTGAACGGGATAAATTCGCAGTTTTGGTTGTATGAGGTCGCAGATATTGATAAATTCTCGGCGTTGAACGCTCGTTTTTCCTTCAATTTCATATTACATTTCATCTTACAATTCAAGTGACTGGATGATGTTATAACTTGACCATGAACCTGAATGTCACGTATGTTGTTTTCAGATGTCTTTTAAAACGAGAATCATGTGTTCAAATACTGTAAGTTAGCCCTGAAATTCTCATCGAAATAATTTCATAGTAAATACACATTGTGAGAATGTAGCACAACCTGCACGTGTAAAATGTGTTCATGAAATTGTACACTACATGAAAAATATACATTACTAACTTTAATATGTACAACGTTTTTATAAATTGGTTATACTTTCGGAACATTTAGATTTTTATCGTCGTTCACCGAGATCTCACCAATGTTACATCTCAATTCCAACATCATCCATGTCATCCTACATGAACGTAATCAACAAGAGACGAAATAGAGCAAGACGTTCTCATCCAGATGTAGTTGCATGGAGCGCCAGAATTCACGCATCTATGATTATTGTCATGATCTCAGTCCGGGATGATCAATTAAATACCATATTTCATCAATCGTCCCGAATAGTTCCAACTGTTGATATACCGTCACATGACTATGTAGAAGAAGATATTTTGCAGCCAAGTTCATTAAATAACAGCAAAAATTGTGACATGGATGAAGACATAAATTTGGTCTCTTGTGCTGGTATTGAAGATGATGATTGTGGCTCAGATGTAGATCATGAAGATGTAGATGATGCTTTAATGGAATGATTATTGACGTACACGAATTACGTGGAAATCGAAGGCAGTAAAAAAGACATTGGATAAAGTGACATCGAACGGCAAGACGAACAAGACGATCATGATAATAATAGCAACAAATCAGCTATTCTTCTCAATTTAACGAAGGTTACAACAAAGTTCCTTCTTGGTGTACTTATTTTAAATGGAAAAGTGAGATTCACTGAGAAACATTATTCAATGTTATTGCTACTACTTTAACTAATTTGTTACGGCTGCCCCCTTCCTTCTAATAATATAGTCCATCCAAATTTTTGGTCTTTCTTGCGCAAAAACATATCTCCAAAGTCAAAAGTCCTTCAATTACATGCTAAAATGCAACGAAACTGCCAACTAATCACACCGTAGATGGAGAAGATCATTATTTAGAAATAAATGAAGAATCAGGTAAAAGGGCAACATTGAAACCAGTTATGGTAGTTTAAATAAGCACATGGGCATGTACTGATGTATCTTGTCTCTCCACAAATATTCTTTTTCTAAAGCAGATCATCATCCTTTTCTACGATAGAAACAAATAGCACAGCCAGAAAACAATTGAAATAAATAAATGACGCACATGTCATTCAACAAGCTGACAAAAACGAAAAATTACTACCATCCTTGTACCTACAAGACAATGATTCAGAATTTGCTTGTGAGTTAGGTGAAAACATACTTATAATTGCATTAATCCATTCCTCTACAAATCAAACTTCTATTATCAATTACAGATCGGTGGGGCAGCCTTCAAATTAAGGTGACGTAGAATTTAGGAGAATTGTATGTGCCATGTGGTGTGCGCGATTGACAGATAAATCTATACCTTTATCCAGAATAGTGAAAGATCATTGTGAACCGTCCACTCGTCTTCTTCCAGGGTCATTGAAGGAATTAATAACATGTTTAACACAACATGTAACTACTCCTTCATCAGTTGCACTAAAAGTGCGAAACAGGACTTTATGTCAATCAAGGGAACAAAAAAAATACATGTGACACGCAATAAAACATAACCTTCTCTATATTTCCTGGAGATTTATGTACTGTTATTTCTTTCCCTGGTACGGGGCAGTTCGAATCCGTTTATGCAGTCTATGCCAATAGATTTTGGCGCAAGTACATCCGTCAACGGTGACTTCATATTTTGGCTAAAGAAAAGTAATTCGTTTCGAGAAGAACAGTGTGAATTATTTCTGAATGTACATTCTATATATAATTAGAGGCTCATTAATCGCGAAGAATCCATAAAACGCACCTACAAAACTCACTGTTCAAATACAGGGTTTCTAGCAAGCAAAAACGATGCTACTTCTATTTCTTACTGCTATACTGTGACGACTTCAATCCCAATACTATACTGTTTCCAAGAGGTTCCGTTAGTAGTTGCTACATTCCGCCAGTTGACTTCCCACTCCCTGTTCTAAGGAGCGCAGCCGCGGTTCGACCAATTTCACTAACCCCTCCCGGATTGTCTACTAATTTGATGTTGGATAACGTCATCAGCGACATCATTGAAGGATCAACATCTGGATTTGAGGAAACCGATGCTTTAGGAGAAAAGTTAAAGTTTTTATACAATCCGTATGTTTAGAAGGTGATTATCCATAAGCATCTGATGCAGTAGATGTCATGAAACATAATGCTCGTTCATCATTACACATTGACTTTTTCTCTACCAAACTGAATATAATGCTGACAAGTCTGTAGCATACCGCACGTATGCATATTCCACTTCTATACACTGTTCATCATCTTGATACAACCAACATTTGTTTCGATTTCTAGCCTTACGATGCTTCGGACTGTCTGCAGAGGAGTCTGCGTACATTGGTATGGTCAACAGTGGTATCAAAGAAATTTTGGAGGAAGGAAAATGGCCGCTAAAAAAGCTCTCTATTGAATTGGACAATGTTAGATCACAAATCCAGCTTACAGAAAATGGACACCGTGTTATTCCCGGTCACTTAAATCCATATTACAATAATATCTTCGCACCTGACCATTTCATCACTGGGCTCATAGAAGAACTGTTCTAAATTTCCTTCCGCCAGCTACCAACACAACAATTGAAACAACAATTAGACTTAACCTTGTGTACACACTGCACCGATTCGATATGACAGGACACAGAATAATATATATGCCGAGTAGTAAGTGTATAGACAGCTTGACAATGTCGACTTTGTATGCATTTATCACTATTCTTCCTTCATTATTACTCTCCCTGCCACATGAACGAATACCATCATTCCGTATTGTTTATGAATTCAATCAATTTATCAAGGTATCTTGTTGGTGGCCTTCCAAGTTTAATGAAAATTACGATTTCAATTTCGTTCATGGTCCACGATACTTTGAAATATGTCGGTACCTTACGGGCATAAAAATTCGTAAATTGTGTATCCATGTTCTGCAATGAAAATCCATCCATTAGATGTTTCATAGATTGGCCAAATCTTCATCGTTTTTTGGAGTTGTTCATTCATGCTGTTTCAAACCTTGGTCATCTCATCTTCGTCACCGAGATTATATTCCAACTCAAACATCAGCCTTTAAAGGCTTCAATATCTCGTGAGACGAACACAAATAGCCACATTGCGGCAGTTATACAATGTGCCGGACAGGATTGGCTTCGAAGAGTTTCCGATCTTTTGAGACTATTTCGTGAGGAGGAGGGTGACAAACAGAATTTGGTACAAAGATGCCTACAGCGGTTGTTCACTGGTTATGATGTACCATTTTTTGGGATCGCTTTGGAAGAGGTAGTTGACAAATATATTGTCGAAGTGATGAATGGACATATCGGCTCCATTTTGGACTGTTTCTATTCTTCATCCCAATTCTCTGAAAAGAAAAATCGTAAATGGTAAGGAATGACATCTCGAGGGAAAAATGGGAACGTCAACATCTTTTCTTGGTGATGCAACAATGTTGTCTTTTTGAATCGCTTCATTTGATTTATTCGATGAATTTGTGACACCATCATTTGACAAGGGAACATTAAAGCTTTTCCAGAATTAAATATTCAATTCATAAAATATTGAAGGATTTAGGCACTCCGATTACCAGGTGTTGCTTCCGGTGGAGCTGTGCAATTGATGATTCGCTCGAAAACAATTGATGATCGTGTTTTGGATACACGGGATGAAGGATTTGGATCTAGTGGATTGTTTATAATAATTTCGATTCTCAGGAGGGACGGAGACAGTTGTTGGACTACTGTTCAAAAATTGAACAAAGAGAGTGACAGATTCTACGTAATGAACCCAATTGACCGAAGACCGTTTCAATTCGTTACACTTGAAATTTGTGCATGAAAAACCGCGGTATTACATGCATGTAACTATTTCAGCGATTGAAAAGTGAATCTTGGTCAACGTAGAGTGGTTCGTCATATCGAAATTACAACAAGAAACGCTTTCTTCGCGTTCATTAGAAAAATAAGGTACCCTACAAGGCGCGCCTAATAAAGACAAAACAATCGACAGTTTAATTAGGGAAAGGGTAAGAACCAATCTCTTCGTGAATGAGGTGACATATCGGGATCATGATCAGGATAATGTGGATGATAATGATGGTAGTAATGAAAACGAAACTGATGAATATGTTAATAAAGGATGATGGTTAGTAGTTGATGATAATGACAGAAGACGGTGAGCTGTTGATGGTGATAATGGACGAAGGTGATTAGTTGATGGTAATCATAATGGACGATTAGATAAAAGATGAAGGATAAAATTAGTGGATGACGATGAAGGATGATTGCGATAACTGATTGTCTACTCGTAGTCTACGATGACGAAGTTTAATATAAAGTGAGTGTGATGACGGTATAAGTCAGCTGACAATACCGATGACGCTTTCCATTTGGTTACTATGACATGGGGCGAACGCGAATATAGAACGCATAATAGAAGGGAATAACAAAACTCACAATTTCACAGAGTCTAAAATCAATGCCGTCGAATAGAACTAAGATATCATCTTTACCTACTACTTCTTCTTTTTGCTTTTTCTTCTGCTTTTCTTGTGAGGACTGAAGGTGATTGTGATAGACGATTGGGGTACAGAGAGATGGACGACGAATAAGATGTGGTCATTCAACATGGAACTTTTTATTGAAACCCACATTTCGATTTAACTGATAATACCGTATCATAATAATAAATAAAATATTAATGCACACAATAGTATGATATTGCGTGTATATCATATTACATTATGAACAATCTACATTTTCAATTTTAATATGAAACCGACGATAATGTTAGTTTCATGCACCAACATTGGTACTATCAATCCGACGATAACATCGGTTTAAACCAACACATGCAGTGTTTTTAAACCAATACATGTAGTTGCTTGAACCAACCTAGTTGGTGGTTTGATACCACTACATGTTTTGGATTAAACCGAAACATTAAGTGGTTTGAAAAAAATACGTGTAGTGATTTGAACCAAAACAGTTACTGGATTTATAGCACTACATGTGTTGAATTAAACAGACAAAAGTAGTGGTTTGAAAACACCAACTGTGGTGGTTTGAACCGACGTTATCGTTGAATCTTATACGACACATGTAGTGGTTTAAACCACCACGTGCAATGATTTCTACGCTACAGTTTGTTGCTTACACCACTCAAGTTGATGGTTTCAAATCACCGACTGTATCACGGTTTTAGTGGTTTTTTCAAATATGGTATGCAGTGATGTTCCATTCCATCCTGCCCCTGCATTCTCAACGTAATCATCAACAATGAAAAGAGACTGTGAAGGGATTTGAATTTCATGCATTTCCAAACGACTTGAAATTCTGTGGTTTTCGTCCTGGCTGAAATGGACATAACAATGGGACCCAGGAGCTATCCATAACGATACAATTTCATTAGCAGTTGTAATTGTGAAGTAACCGGTAGAACCACTCTTCCTGACGTCGAAGTCATTGTGACCATGTTTTGGTGGGCAATATTTACCGGCGATGAAAAAGCGGCCGCCACTGCTTGGAACTTTTGTCGGCCATTTACAATTGTTATCTAAATTCAATAAGGCGCAAAAATTCCAATCTACAAGTCCAGTGCAGCACGTCGTTTAGCTATCCATACATAATCACGGTGAATTACCATTTGATTTTCAAGTAGACTTCTTGTACTGTAGTAGCGTGCAATACCATTGTTTCTGTCATGTTCGTGATTTCCATAAATACGAGTTTTTATAATTAGACTTCAATGATCTCTATTCTTTTCATCTTCCAGAGCCTCTTTGACCTGGAACTATGTTTGTATTTCGGTGAAAATTTTACCAATCGTCTGTGTACGAAATTCATGGTATTCCTGAAACGCTTCTATTTACCTCTTTCTCATTGTCTCATCCATGACCAAAGGATCAGACATACACTGCAGAGTGAACTACTCATAACTATCAAATTGCTCTTTTTCCTGCAGACGTACGCAAGTATACAACTTCCATCAACATTCATTGTTGGATGTAACCATTTCTCTGATTCTGTGAGATCTATGAGAAGTTCCATATGTTCTGCCCACATGTAAGCAGCTCACTTCTAAGTAATATCTCGCAATGCTACTATTTGATCATACATGAAAAAACGTGCGCACGACGAGAATCTGGGATTAGTGCCGACTCCAGCGGAGTCTTCGTATCATATACAATTTCACCATCCACTTCTTTTTTGATTTCTTCGTCCGTCCTGTCAATCTTGATATTTCTTGCCCGTGCTTCTCGAATTTTACGCTCCCTGGTAATTCCATTGACGGTATTCTCTGCTACATTGTGTCTTCAGAGTTGTAGAATTTCTTCAATGGTCACTACATCTCTACACATCGTGTTTATTCTATTCCATATATCACTACATCTTGGTGGTATAACATTTCGACGTGGTTCTTTATCATAGGGTCCAATGTAATTTGCCAGAGGAGGCCTTCGTAAGGACCTTGGAATTATACCTAGAAATTTTGTTGATGTTGACTTGGCAGGAAAAACGTTACATTTTGTTCATTTTGACCTTCCACCACTTGTCGATGCCTCAATTTCTGCCGTGTCTTCTTCCACGTCAGACAATGTGGGATTCTTTGTCTTCTGTTTTTTAGATGGAGTTTCTTCCTCATCACTACTCTGTAGGTTAATAATTCTACATTGCTGCCTTTTCTTGCTTCTTGTATGTGCTGAATTAATTCCGTAGGCACTCATTCCTCTGGTTTTCTTTCAACCAATCCCACCGTCAATACTTTCTTTGAAAACAAACGCCTTATTTTTTGACAAGACTGCCATGGCGAGCACTTGACAGGTAACCAATGTTTTAGACCTATTTCCAACACCATACTCGAAACGTCACATGTAATTGAAAAAGGTCGCATGTATACTTTGCTTTCTTGTTCGTGTGTCTGGAATGACAATGTCTATTACTTCCTGCATTGTCTTCGGAACTTCTTCTTCTGTTTAATCACATTTACCGTCCGCAATTCCTTCCAACAAAGTCTGCATACACTTTGTGAAATTATTACAGAGAAGATAAAAAACATTTGCATCAAATGTTCTCTTTGTTGGGCTTCCAAAATAAGCTTCAGCAGCATCCAATAGGTAAATTATAGCCTGCTCCGTACCGTTTACGAGAATTACACTGTCCAAGTACGTCACCCCTCTTTTATCAGAATCTTGTCCAGTTCCAAACTGCGGTATGGTCTTGATCCTTTCCATGACAGATTTGAATCTGACAAGCATCTTACCGACATGAGCGTACCGTTCGTATGTTGAGGTACTTTTCGCATTAAGAAAATTTGACTTTTCCATATCCCTCGCAATATCCACTATCCTCGCTTCTTCAAACGGTATCTCATATTGTTCAGTAAAGGTCTCAGCATATCGTATAACACTGCTCATGAGGTCAATGAAAAAAAGTGCAGTTTAGTCTTCTACGGTGATATGTTTCGATACTTTCTGAGATTTATAACTTCCCACGTTGTCATGATCAGCTTTTCAGTACGTACGAGAAGAGCAACACGAATAAGATCTCTTGCCCAATTTGTTTCCGAAGTTACCATTTCACCAAGGATTCGGAGGGCGGACAGGCGATGTCTACCGTGCATAATAACTAAGGAGTTCTCGTGCTTCAGTACAATTATATCTCTTTCGTGGATGAATAATTGCGAGATACCAGTATACCTGCCGTCAACATCTTCAGATTAGAAAGACACAGAGATCATTCTGAAACCAGCTTGATACCGCTCTTATTCAACAGATTTAACGAATGTATCACGATACTCCGTGCTGACATCGCTGAGATGGTTCTCGACGTTTCTGACTTGACTTACTAGAAGCCATAATTCGAGAGTCACATAATTACCGAGACGAAAGTCTGAAAGCTGAACAGACCCCCCGCTACCTGTCTACTCAATACTATCCCTGTTCGCGCCTTGAATTGCGATATCTTTCATCACTTGAGAATCCCAGCAATGAACAACATCTGCTGATTCCAAATCACGGAGGATTGCTGGGTTGGAAACACTTTCATTGTTTTCATAATACGGATATTTCAGTTCCTTATGCATCTCCTTGCTATCTACATCGATTATTCCTACTATGTCCATTATGTCATCCGGTTCAGCCGTTTCCCATTTCTCTACACTCCCATAGTTAGTTCCAATTTCACCCCTCACTTTCGCTGTACCAACAAGGACTGCAATCATATCCGAACAATCAATTGCACGGCACCCTCGGGATGACTTCACCACTTCAACGGAATAATCTTCTACACAGTACAGCTCAACAGAAACATCTGGAACTATACCCCTTACCGCTGCATCGGTACCGTTTTCCTCTCCAATAACCAGCTTGTAGAATAGTTCTTAGCCTTTTTACGGGTCGTAGAGATGGATGAGACACTTTTCCTGTGCAGATGTAGAAGATGACGACATAGTTGATTATAAACTTATTATGCCGTAGTTGAGAAATATTGAAGTTAATTGACGACGTCTGGTTGTGAAGACGGATACCGCAAAGTCAGTTGATTGTGGCTGGTTATGAGCTGGGATCTCGTAATGTTGTGCGCCTTACATATAAAATAATATATTGCGATTTGACACCGAATTGCTTCAGTTGTATGACTTTGATGATCGGTTTTTTGTCTTTGTCATGAGATGCGGAAATGTTGTTATCATAAACGGAACTGTTAATATATTGCGATTTGACAATGATCTCGTTTCAGTTGTATGAATTTGATGATAGGTTTTTTGTCTTTGCTATCATCAGCGGAAATGTTGCTATCATAAACGGAACTGTTGTATGATTCTCTTAACCGAACGGTGTTTCTGTATCGACGAAATAATTGTTCTACGTACGGTTGTTTTTTGCTCACCTGTGGTATATTGCAACATATTTTTGCGTGGGAAAGCATTACTCGAAAATATGTTCCAATATTTTTCTTCCATATGATGGCCGACAAATTACAGAAAATTGAATAATTGATTTTTTGTTGTAAAAAATTAAATATTTAATTTTCTGCAAAAAATATTCCTCCATATGTAGGAAGGTTTTATCATTTTTTCTTCATCTCCCAACGCCGGGCGGAAAATTGAAAATTTAATTTTTTACAATATATTCCTGATTAGAACATAATATTACTTTTCCGTGCATAACATCGCGCAGCTACCTCTACGTTACCTTCTTCACCTTCGTTCATATTCTTCCACCATCAACATCGGTGATTACGCCTCTGATCGATTATTACGACTTTCCACAGGTGTAATCATAACTTTGCAGCGACACTTTCTTCAAAGTCATCATATCAGTACCATAAACATCTACATACATCAAGTCAACTTAAAAGCAACACCGTATAATTTGATCATTTCAACAGCAAATTCACACTCCATATATTCTTTTCCGCCAACATCAGCCACAAGTATTTTACATCAGTTTCAACTTTCTACATCCCATTTGTCAACAGTTTTTCACTTCTTTTTTAACACGGAACTGAGAAAAACCACAACATGTCATCTACAACCTTTACCGGAAAATGCTCTTCCGGGAAAAATCCAACCAGTGAATCTGAATTCACTTGATTTATGTTGTTTTCCATTACTGAACGTTTCTCTAGTTCATCTTTCTAAGAGAAATTCAACTACAGAAATGTCAACTTCAAGAATTATCTGGAATGGTTGAGGTTCCATGACGACCCGATCTCCAAGCGCATAACAACACCTTTCGAAGGCAAGAAAATACACATATGGTTGTAGAGATGAATGCACACTGCAAATGTTCGCTAACTTTTTCACTGGTAATTTCACTTCAACTGGATTCTTGGGTGGTCCAACATTCATTCGCATGATCATCCAGTCATCTGAGAAAATACCAAGACGGAACGCATTCAAAATGTTTATCCCAAAAACTTTTGAATGTCTCCTCTTTTACCACAGCATTTCATTTTCCTCGGAGACAACGTTAAAGAAGAATTCTAAGAAGCGCAATAGAAATATTATCAGCATCAAACATTTCACTAGTACTATAATAGGCTTCGTTTGTCAATTTTACAAGGCGTGCGAAAGACTGGAAACATCATTAGACATTCCTATAGTAAGTACAATGATGTCACCGTTCATCTTTTACAACTCAACAAAATCAAGATTCAAAGTTCTTTCTACAAGGGATGAAGGTTTTTCTTTAGTCACTCGAGGAAAAATATTCACGGCAGATGATGAACCAGTCACAATCGAAGAATTGGTGTCCGAACAATCCTGGAAAAGAAAAAACAGAGTGGACACAGCATTTAGTTACATCGCATCTTCATGTTTCCAATATACACACAATACCGTGCAAAATCTCGTTGTACGACCCTGATTTCAACTTGAAATCAGCTCCGATGCTAAAACCTTTCTTTTTTTGTCTGCAGACTTCGTAATTGCCGCAATGCTTTTCTGACATACTTGGTCATGTATCGGAGCCTCTCAACTTATCCGTTCCAGTTGGTAACAGTATGAAACTTATCGAGGAAGTTGATGAGAATTTTTGCCCTTCATATGAAACGGATTCAGGTAATGGTAAGCGTGGAAGTTCACCGTCTTTCGAACAATTGCAAAGAAATAAGAAGAAATCTGAGGTTGGTAGCAACCGAGACATGGAAACATCTCTAAACCAATCTTCAGATATCCCGACAGAAATTAAGCAGGAAAATGATGTCGAACCAGCAGCTTCAGATGAGCTGACTAGAATGGGATTGAAATCAATGGAAGTGCTGAAATTAAGTATGCGGAATTATTGTTGCTGCTATGACTGCAATTTTCAGTCCCTTACTGACACACATAAAGATGCTATGGATCAGACTCTACAATATAATGTTCATTTTATTCTAACAGACCCACCATACAATATTAGACATAACAACGACTATCCAAATTCAAATCACGTCAGTTCACAGTAGAAGACATGAAATAATTGGTAGATTTCTCTGAATCTGTTTTGACAGCAGGAAGTTATGCCCATTGTTTTGTTCGGAAATGCAATTTTCTCCCTGTGTTCAACATATTCAGTCTGAGAAGGAATTAATAAAATTGGAATACCCCGAAGGAGATGAAATTGGAAAAGAATACAAGACTGAAATATGTGTTTTCAGTGTGGAGGAAACACCGATACATTAAACTAAGACAAGGGGTTACTATGCATCAGATCCAAGAACACCCCGTCTCATACATCTATCTCTCCGTGGTTGAACATGCAGTTCGCTTTCAGAATAATGGTATGGAATGGGATCACGCTTTGAAAAGTAAACACTACAGTCCTTCTGGGTTCATTACTTCTGTTCATCCGGGACTATGTAATGAAACTTCTTTTAAAAATTTGGATATTCGTGCTTTATGTCCAATTTCAATTGGTCAGGAAATTTTCATTAATTAAGGTCCTGATTATGTTCATCACTTTAAAGAAAGCTAGTACATTTATTTTCATTTTTTCTGTCATTTTATCTTCAAGTTGTCTCTTCTTATGTACACTGCATTAAAAAATTATGACTATAACTACATTTAGTAAACTAATATAAATGATCTCACTAAACACTATCAATTCCATGACAGATTGTCATGGAAAAAGTAATAATATCTACGTTAAATTCTGAGGATATAACAAATACTTTATTACCTGTCACATGTCTCAGAATGACAGCCTGTCAAGTTACGGTACAATAACAGGCTCTCATTTTGGAAATATAACATTTCAATAGCCAGTTTGATCGATTAGGATGTGAGGAACCTTACATTGCCATTACTTTAACCGGACATGGACAGTTTGTACAAATTAATCTTGAACAAATTACCACACTCACCTACCCATACATGATTGTTCCTCACAATCATGTATGGGCAGGTGGGTATTATCACTATGAAAAAGTATGCATCTGTGATACAGTTGCCTTCCTTTTCACAGTAAACTATATTGTAATGTAACCTATTCCCTACCATTCCGCACTTGAAGTGCGCAACGGTATGTAATAGGTGACGTTATTCCTTTCCCCAAGTTGGGAAGGGAAAAACTACTAACTACTAACTAAATGTAAGAATTCATTGCAACAATTCATTCCACCAAAATATAGAAAAGAAGGTAACCGTTTACAACCTCATGAGGGCCAGGAAGTCATATTATGCTTCCTAACCTCCACAAGATTGCAAACGATTTCCTACCTTTCCAAACTTGGTGAAATCAAAAACTAACAAATAAATATGAAAAAGTAGATAAGCATCCACTATTTCACGAGGGTCAGGAAGTCATGTCATGCTTCCGAACATTCTCAAGATTGCAAACGATTTACGACGTTTCAACACTTAGGAAGACAAAATCTAACAACTACAAAACTAACATCTAATAACTACTAACTAATAACTCAAAAACTTTCTTACCTTTTAGCACTTTGTACGAATGGTAGTTACAAGACTACTTGGCATGGAAAGGAAGAGGATACAAAATTTTCAACATCCGATGCAAACATTCCCTTAAATAAACATTTTACAGCCATCGGGTGTACGTGGAATGTTATTGTTATGAAAAAACTTTCACCTCTTCAAATTATCGTAACAGTAATCTGAACAGGTGAAAGTGCTTTTATAAATTTCCCAACGACGTGTTGACAACTTGAACATGTACCATACATATTCAAGTTGTCACTACGTAGTTGAATATTTAAATTCACATCCTCACTAAATCCCTTCCATTTCTTATTGCTTCCAAAAGCCTAATGTGCATCATTCTTTTGAACGTGTCCGTTAAATCACGAAACGGACACGTTTCATTTATAATCTCTCACGTCAATGTTTAATATGTACCATACATATCCAAGTTGTCACCACGTAGTTGGTTACTAAAAGTCATATCCTTATAAAATCCCTTCCATTTATTGATTCCAATTGCCTAATGTGCATCATTGGTGTGAACGTGTCCATTAAATCATGTAACGGACACGATACATTTATAATCTCTCACGTAAATGTGAACGCGTCTCTTACAACTCTTCAATGTAGGCATTCATGACGTACAGTAATTTAATTGCTGGTGGGTTTTCTCTATTCCTCTCTGATCTTTTTGTATTGTTGGCAGCTATACACGCACTACTGTAATCACTGTCTTCATAAAATTGGATTAAAAAGTTGTGACAGCAATGACCAAAATTGGGGCCAACATTATTTTTAAAGATTAATTGTCTCAACTGCACACAACTACAAAAGACTGAATGCCCGGCCTTCATAAAATTACCTGTTTTTGACAATATGAATGCCCGGGGGAAAAACTACGATGTTTGGATGTCCATTCTACGAATAGCCCAATGTGGAAGTTCATATCGGTAAAATAAATGAATGATTCCCAGGCACATCGATACGCATTCACCGCTTGAAAGTAGTCATTCATTCCCGAAAACACAGACGATGAAGGGACGAAAGGGGTGCCGGAAATCACGATGCAAGCTGTTACGGACTATTGCCTTCCCATATGGCATATGTTTTTTGGAATGCCGGGATGTAATAACCATATCGTTTTCTTCGATGCATCCCCATTGCAGAATCTGATTTGTGATGGTAAGTACCCATTTCCTGTTGAGTACACTTTGGCGGGCGTGAAGCGCAAGAAGCCATACTTTTTGGCCGAGAGATCCTATTCAAAAGCACCGCTCTTCGTGCAGTCCGTGTGAAACCCGACAACGGACGAGGGAAAATTCTTTGCAGGTCAACAGGAGGGTTGTCGCAAGGACGCGGAGCACGCTTTCGGTGTGCGACAGGCGAGATTCCACATCATAGCCAGACCATGATAGATGTGGCAGCAACAGCAGATGAAAACAGTCATGAAGTGCTGTGTTATTTTGCATAACATGATGGTGGAGGATCGCGAGAGCGTCGAAGAGGGAATCGGAGAGCACAAAGTGAATATCGACGTTGGTGAGGCCGCCCCATTTTGTTTCACTCGAGAAGATATCGCAACTACGGAAATTCTGCCTTGCAGTTTGGTGGCGATGTGTGCAATGATCAGGTACCTTCAAGACGCAGATGAATACCAACAAACGTGTTTAGCCATGAAGCATGTATGTTTGAGGATGCCACTGCAAGGCGACGCCCCACCAAAGGAACCGAACACAAAATATCTCACAAAGACGAGCCGACAAGGGACGAGGAGCCCGTCATCACACTCCCTCTTCCAGATCTTTTCAGTATTTTCGTAGTCAAAATGCCTTGTCAGCTACTCTCAGCGATCTAATTCGACAAACCCGACATAAATTTGTTTCCAACTCTGGCTCACTCTTCAGCCGCTTTATCCGCGGCAGAATCGTTCTCAAGTTCAGCTACCTATTCCTATTTCTACGAATTGCGGAGATAGCAAGGCGCGCGGCGACGTAGGATATTGAAGTAAACGACAGCCTCTTTCCCATTACAACCTGCCGGTGAGCTGGAGAACGTAATCACCTCGCAGTGTTCTTGTAGTATTATATTTCGCGCTTATTGCGCATTCAGTATGTCCTCAGTCAAACCCAATTTCTTCTTCGTAACTTCATTCTGATGAAGCTCGTCTTTTTCCTTGCGTCGGCCGGTAGGACTTGCCCGATAACAGCTCTCCTTCTTCTTATCATCCTCCTCTGTTACAGAATTCCCATCGCCTTCAATCCCTCCTTCTTTCCCTGTACTTGACGATGCCGAACTGTCTCTCCTATTATCTTCCAGGTCGGCCATGAACTTGGGATTCTTGATTTGAATTTCCCAACCTTAGTCAAACTTGAAGGGTGGCCCATAGTCATCGCATATGCTCTTCAGTTCAACACCGTTGTAAAGCGCCGTCGCTACCTTGAACATATCCTTCGTAGAAACCCCTGTCGGTTTCATACGCAGCACAAGCAAGTGACAGACACCAAATAAAACGCACGCCTTGTTAATTAACTTGGCGCCCTTCTTTATGGATTCCATTCCTCTTGACTCTCGATTCGCTGGCTTATACTTGTCACTGTATATGTCGGTGATGACTAGGTAGAACGTTTCGCCTTTCTGTTCCGCACCTACCATTGCATCTTCAGAAACGGCTACGCATGACTTGACAATTGAGCAGTCTTTAAGCGATGTGAAGCTTGCTCCACGAGTGGTCTTCTTGGAAACATCAGCAGCGGAGTGGGGGTATTAGGCTTGTCCGTTGTAGCAATTGTTCCAGGAGGAGATGCGCTGTTGGCATTGTCGCTGATGATTATGCTGGCAATTTCTGGCTGTGACGAGAAAGGGGATGTGCGAGAAAGGGGGAAGGAGAGAAGAGGTAAAAGACAATGTCGGGGTATGTTTATTGTGCAGTCTGGTGCAACAAGAAGTAACGGGGTTCCGGTGTCTAGGTGTTTTTGGCGCCAAAGTTTATCACCGTGTCGTCCAATGGGTGACGACATAGTATTTTTCTTCTTTGCTGCAGAAGTGAACTTTCCGGGCCAAATCATCGTGATCTCAGTATGTGTTGTTACGTTGGCTAAATTTATTTAGTCAAACGTTTGCCGTTGGGGCATGCATACTCTTATCAAAACTTCAAGTTGCTAATTTAGTCGAAGTTATTTTGACGCGTGGAGAAGCTCTTAATGCAGTAATTCGAGAGCCAGGAAAATATGTCCTTTTACTCGACTTTTTGTAGATGAAGCCCACTTAGTTCTGCAAAATGTCTTGCTAAACGCAAGAGGAACGTATTATCTATATTTGCCACATTTTAAAGTGGATTCTGCCCATTTGAGGGCAGATCCTGTGCTAACAAGAACAGCCACTGCAGAAACTGTAGTGCAATGCACTCTACAAGATGGAGGTATTGGTCACTAAATAGTGTTCGGGTATCCTTCTGTCCGAGTAACACGTCTCAGGCGTCGTACTCCACCAGTAGCAGGGGAGGTAGGGGTTGAATCTTT
>JAULBU010018878.1:0-20054 GCA_032358235.1 Odonthalia washingtoniensis | reverse complement strand
ACAATTTGAATAGAATAGTGATTTCTTTTCCTGGATTTTGCGTAACTAGATTTTGAACATTAGTAATAGATTATTTTCATGAGGGCAATTTCCAATAAGATGATCGAGACTATTGAAATTGAAGCAACGTCCTTTACTGTAATTGTTATTATTCTTATTATGTGTGTTATTAAACCTAAAGTTAGATGTATTGTTAAATCTATTAGGTTGTCTGTTTTTAAATCCATTTTTATACCTATTGCTATATCTATTGTTAGGCCATTGTTGAGAAAAGTTGTAAGGCCGGGAAGAAGATGATCCCCTACGGCGCGGTAATCCATGTATTCCTTGTCCTTGGTAATGTATACCTGGAATATTGTCTGATTGGTCCACTTGTGAGCCATCTCTCTTTTTACCTTCTGCTTGTTTCTCTTCTTGAAGCCATGTAGCATCCAAAGCGGTGTAAAGTTGCTGGAAATTACAAGGAGGGGTCGCGGTAGTACTTTGAGTTAATGCACTACGCGTACAATCTATACCTGCTACTGATAAGCGCAATGCTCTGCCTGTTATTTCAATGCTATTTGAAGATTTTAAAAATCTATTGAACATAACACGTAATGCCAACGAAACAATTCGCAAATTTGAGTCGCGATTCATGGAACAAGTCGCTCGTTATGGTGCTTATGGTACTTCTATTGGTTTACAAGACTGTGTAAAATCAATGCTTCTGATGACAAACGCCAACATTCCAGAAGGTCAACGGGTATCTGCCATGTCGTCTGCTGCTGCTCGTGCTGATGACGATGATGACGATACTACAAATGGTAAACTAATCGATTCTGTATCATATGAATTCGTTGCAGCAGTAATTTGTCAGTGTGATTCAAAAATCAAATCAGAAAGAAATACAGCTACTCAATTCAGCTCTCTGTCTACTAATGTTGTAAACTATGGCTCAAATAATTACAGTAATAAAAATTGTCAGAATCATCAGAACCGTGGTAAGAAATCTGGTCCTGTCAATCGTCGTATGACATATGACCAGATTAGTCTGAAGAAATTGCACACGGAATGCAAGATTTGTGATAAGTTCGGTTATTAGGCTGATTCGCACAATAATGATGTTACATTGAAAAATGATACTGTGTCTACTAATCCACCTCCGTCTGCGTCACGAAATCCTAACAGGCAGCCAAACAAAAGTAATAGAAACGCACCAAATGTTTTAAATTTTGGTCATACTGTACTTTCGTCCAAGTCATCTCAGTCATCCGTCTCACCCAGTACTGTGTTGCACAGTCTACCCATCTTCGTCCTTTGGTTTATGGTGGAGCACCATATTCAGCATTGGTACAACTGAATTATGTGCCCTTAGCTTGTCACTTGGTCTATCTCGTCTTCTCTCATATGACCCTACCACAACACATTGCCAATTATGAATATTGGCAATATGGTATCGGAAAACATGCCAGTGACAAGCGAGAAATCTTTGGTACTACAGTAATTAGCTGCAGATCGGATCTCAATCGTTCGATTGGTATTCGTCATCTTGTTGTCCAAGTCTCGTCACAATGGCTAATTGGTAGAAATTTTACACGTGTATGTAACAATTTTCACATAAATGATAACCGTCTGCAGTTTCCAACGCCGTCAGACTTTGTGCAAGATTTCTTATCAATGGTAGATACTGATACTTGCAATTATTGAGCATCGATCGTTTATTAAATTTCAGTTACTGCAGGTATCAGTCTGATTCACTAATAGAAGCACTTGCAGGAAATCCAGCTCAGCCATCTAAAGTACCTATTGGTGCCTCTGGAGAATTGTCTTCTAGACCTATTTCCGAATTCCAACACATCATCTCTCGTGTACATGTCCATTTCTATGGACATGCATCGTATGGTGATATTGAAACTTCATTGGAACGGAACAAGCTCTGGAGTTCCAATGCCAAAAAGATACTGTCATCCTTGGTGAAACGATGAAACGAATGCATTTCATCGTCACTACCTAAAAACCAAATGGTGGTGTCCATATCTGGTATTAATAGAAGCTTTGATGATGTAGTTTGTATAGATCATTTCTGGCTAGATGACCAATGTCTTTTCCACATGATGGATTTGCACTCCTGTTTTTCATCGTTCCAACTAGTTGAGTCTACGTCATTAGATTCGTCAATACTCGACTTCAAGAATCTTTGGATGTCTAATTTTTGGGCTTCAAATGCCATACAAGGAGATATAGCATTCAAACATGAATCGTTTCAACTGTATTTAAAGAAATACAATATTCAATATCGCCCAACCCCACCCCGTCGTCGTTAGAAAAATTTACTGGAACCCAAACATGGCGTCATCCAAACCATTTACTCACGTTTACAGTTAGCTTCCACGTCAGCTAGTTCAAGTTCAAAGATAAATGAAGTTTCAGCGGTTCGCATTTCCAACGAAATGTATGGCTATGAAACTATTTCAGCGTTTGAGACCGCTAAAGGCTTTTCCAAACCCATAGACCAATCTTGCTTCCCGTCGTCAATACTGGATGGTCTGCTAACAGCTCATGATGAGCTTAAAGATAAGCGTAGGTTGACACTGATGCTTCGTTAAAATGCCTCATAATTAGCTACTGTTCATCCTGGTGATCTTGTCAACGTCTACGTTGAACAACACGACAACAAACGAGGTAAAAGTTCAACTCCTTGCACTGTATTATCGTTTAATCGTCCAGCTGGCCTAATAATTGTCCCTGGAAATCACAGTAAACAAGTGTCAGCTGCAATCTAAGACGTCCGTCTCGCTACTGTATCCGATGAATTTGCTCAGCATGTCTCTGAATCCAATGATCAACTGGATTCTATCATCGAAATTGAAAAGTAGTCAAGTATCAAATTAAATGAGTCAAGTCTTGAATTTTCTGGTCCTGAAATAAGTCATGGTGACAATACAGTTCGGCAACAACTTGAGTCCGAACTAGATCATTACGGTCATAATGAACTGGTGTCTTCAGTACCATCAGTTGGTGATCGCATCGAGATTTTTTGGCCTGACGGCGACCAATTTCATACTGGTACTGTTAGTAATATCGACCAGAATAGTCACATCGTCGATTACGATGATGGTGATCAAGAAAATTTAATTCTTCCGAATGAAGTCTGGCACACTCCTTCTGTCCTCAACGTCAACAGCGTCAACCTTCCAACAATCACGTCAGAGGTCCGAGGAGTCCTTCAATAAATGCTACAGTCTATTGGTAATAAATAATTCATGCTACACCAAGCCCAGGCATATCCTCAACATGTCATGTATTCATCATTTGAAAAAGAAGAACTGGTGTTTGAAAATCATGTCCAGTTGTTTTCAATTAATGACATCCCTGATGATGCAAATGTCATTTCAAGTCACACTACTTATAAAATTAAAATAGTGGAAAATGGTTCGTTAAAATTAAAAGCGCGAATCGCTCCACATGGTAATGAGGACAGCATCAAAGATCAACTCAAATCTGACTGTTTATGTGTAGTCCTGTTGTTATTCGCATTGTTTTGTCGATTGAGTCCATTAATAAATGGACGATCACTAAAGCTGATGTTAAAGCAGCTTTCCTAAAAACTGGTCCTGCACAAAGAGATGTGTATGTCCGTCTACCGGGAGAAAGTAAAGATAAAAGGAATTACTGGCTCCTTCTAGATGCTGCTTATGGTCTAGAAAACGCAAATTCCAAGTTTCAAAAACAATCTGATGACCTCATACATCGTCTAGGTCTTCAACATCTCACCGTCATACCTCAATTATTTTATCTTGTTGTGAATTCTCAGCTGGTTCTAATAGTCGTAAAAATAGTTGACAACTTATCAGTTACTGGTATTTCGTCTGAAGTCAAAAGGTTCTTGCCTGACTTCAACAAACAATTTTCATTTGGTACTTTAGTGTCTGGACCTGGCATATTAAAATTCTACGGTCTTTCAATCATTCAGTCGGAAGATTCTTCTCATCAATACATACTGAAGATAAAATGAATGTACCGGAAGGTTTTTCAATATCAATAATTCGTCGTCGCCAACATGACTCTTTTTCAACTACTATTAAGAAATCATCTTTTATGTCTGTCAATTGTTCTTTAGGTTGACTGGGAATAGCTTCATCGCCTTTATGAACATTCTATGGTAGTAATCTACAACAACAACTACCAACTGAAACTGTGAGAAACTATGTTCTAAAATCAATTCTCTTCGTTCATTGAAATAGTTTGGTTCCACGATTACATTTCCTCCTCGTCCCGATTCTGCTGAGTTCGACATATCCATTGTAGTCTTTTTCGATGATGGTCGTGTAGAGTCACATGGTCAACTATCATACCTTGCTAGAATCTCAACTGGACTGTTATCTGAAGGGGCAATGTTTTACACTCTCTCTTGGTCCAGTTATAAGTCGAAACGTCCTGTAAAATAAATCGGAGCAGCAGAAATTCTTGCCGCACCCGAATCAATTGATGGGCGCAAAGTCCATTAAAAGGCCTTATCAACGCTTCTTTCTATTCCAATTAAATCAATGGGCACTGTTGATTCAAAAGTTCTGTTCACCTCTCTGTCTACGCTGTGAAATTCGATTGATAAATCGATTCGAGCTGATGTGAATGTCATTCGCTATGAATATAAAACAGGTAACGTGGACAGTATTGTATGAATTCCTGGAAAAGTAAATATTACTCATCCTGGTACCAAAATAGACAGTCCGTTCACACAAGCATTAATTGAGACCATGGAATTGGGTATTATTACTATCGATCTCTCTGCATCCGAATCCCGCTCTGCCGATAGGTATACTGGTTCGTCTCAAAAGGGAAGTAATG
This sequence comes from Odonthalia washingtoniensis, assembly GCA_032358235.1. Lineage (NCBI taxonomy): Eukaryota > Rhodophyta > Florideophyceae > Ceramiales > Rhodomelaceae > Odonthalia > Odonthalia washingtoniensis. Next base: position 15,227 of record JAULBU010018878.1, on the reverse strand, counting down.
TGAAAGATATGCTTGGCATGCAATAGCATGTTACATATATTTCATATCATTTGTTAAACCGTATTTCATGTCAGTTGTGTGTTACAATATTTAGAAATACAGAAATACTATACGAACACATCTAGTTCATTTGTGCCATGAAATATTACCAGTTTATTTTATACTACCTTACTGTATTTGTTCTTCTCTCTATTTGGAGACATCCATGTAATCTGTATAATTATATACAGATATGCAAAAGAGATTATTCAGATATTTATATATATATACCTCTTTTCTGATTCTCTCGCTTGTCATAACGTTAGAAATCCAAGTTAACAAGTTTCTAGTTAGTCAGTAAAAGTTAACCTCGTTTATTTACATTGTTACCCAACCAGTCGAGTTAACGTTGTTACGTTTCGTCAGTCCTAGTTATTCAATCAGCGAATACGTCATTGTCAATTGTTCTATCTGCTCTGTATCAGCCATCATCATACTCTTGTTAGTATTCCTGGTATCAGTTCCCCCACCGTTTCGCTACACCTCTTTTGGTTTCCATCGGAAGGAAGAGGAATATATGCAATTGGAATTGCTGGATTATCTCTGAATACAGCTGTTGATGTGATCGTAATTGGGATGGTGGTATATTCTTGTGATTGCCGAGTATGGTTGATGTGCCACTTGATATGGTAAACTATGGCTATTCATGAGTTCTTGGCTTATAGATGATTGGATCGTATAGAATAAATGATGAAGGTGATCAGAAGCACAAAGAGAATGCATAATGCACTTGTGGACATAATGGAGAAATTCTTACACTCTCTCATCCTTCTGGTGAGCCAAGAGAGATGCTGATGGATGTGATCGAACCTTGTTGATTGAGTTGAGTATGCATTTATGGCGGAATCGTAATAGTGGCTGTTAAAATGTCTGATAAGTTGTCGGTTGTTGATACTATTTCAATAGAGATTGTAGATGATTGAAGATGGTGTTGGAGATGATGGTGTTTGATGTCAATATGTTTGCGTCGTAGGGTTTCTCCCGTGTGTTTAGCAAGATCTATAACTCCATTGTTGTCAATCATAAATTTAGTTGTTGATGAGGAGAGTGATTCAAGTACATTATTATTTTTCGAATTCAGATAGTGTCCTGGAGTACTTGAGAGGCTACTACATATTCAGCCTCACATATGCTCAAGGCTACTGTCTGTTGCTTGCGGCAGACCTAGGTGTCCAATATGAAGTGTGTATGGATGCAGATGTAGATTTTCTGTCCTTTGATTCTGCGTAATCCGAATCAGTATAAGATTGAAAATCGTCATTATTTGAGTTAGTGAATACGATTCCATTATGTTCAGTACCATGAAGGTAGCGCGGTAGATATTGAAGTAGGATAAAATGAGTAGATGTTGGTGAGGTGATGAATCTGGCTAATTTTCCAGTGGCGAATGCGATGTCAAATTGTGTGCCATCGGCAAGATAGCGTAAATAGCCTATACAGGAAATATACAGTTTCTTGGATTTAGTATGCAGTGGGGCAGCTTCGCAGTTATCATCAAAATCTGGCTTGTGAGGCAGTGTAGTGGATCGACTGTTGGATTGATTGAGTTTCAATTTGTGTGTGACTTTTTTTATCAGGGCGGGTTGTAATAGGTGAATGTCACCATTATCTTTATATTCTATGGACCAGCCAAGTAATTTGATTGGTTTACCAACATACTTGATTGTATATTTCTTGCGGAGATGAATTAGAAAGGAATCAATGAGATCGTACGTAGGGGCAGTAACCAGGAAATCATCGATGGTGATTGGTATTAGTATCTTTCCGCTGTCGATTTATTTAAAGTAAAGGCATGAATCTGTTTCGGATTGACAAAAATTAGCGGAGGTAAGATGATGGTGGAGGCCGGTTAAATAACTATGGCATGCAGATTTTTAACCATAAAGATTCATCCTGAGTATACCGTTAGTGCAGATGGGGTTAGTATAGTATCAGTTTGAAAGAGTTATTTGTTCAATGTAGACAATATGATTTTTATCATACTATTCATTCTTGAATGCAGATGAGATATCCATATTGTCTGATTCGATTACAATTGTGGCGTGCATGAGAGAATAAGAGTCGTGATGTTGTTTTTTCGGCTCAGTATGCGCTGATGTGGTCAGGGTTGTAGTGAAAAGTTGGTTTCATGCAGTCATCAAGCACAGCGCATCTCGCTTTTCGTGATAGAATGTTGCCGTTTATGTCAAGTTTGAATCGGTATGTCATTTTGAGGGAAATGGGTTTAGACTTACTGAGATCCGCTTTGACAATGTCTTTGTCGGATAGCCATGTGATGAAATTGTTGGAATTTAGTTGATGGATTCTCAGAACATGGCTTACTAAAATGTTCAGAATATAATATTATGGGGAACATATATTAACCTATATTATATAAAAATTTCATTTCAAAACGACTGAGCTACGGCGGTGACATAACTAAACGCCGTGTGACAATCATTCACACGTTACCATCGTGGAAGTAAAACTAGTCCGACATCATTGCAATAGTAGTTTTTCATATAAATAGGAACATTTCCGGCACCTTTTTCAGGTCAGAAAAAACTACTGCATTTTGAGTGCGAATCCATGGTAGTCTGAAGTGGGGGTTGACCTCCCGTGGGCCATGAGTAACTGTGCCCCCAAAGTTTGACGATTCACGACTGTCACAGATGGTAGTAAAGCTTTCTCGGGATTTTTACCGGGTCTCTTTCCATCTCTGAATCACCCAGATGTTACTTTTGAAGATAAATGACACGTAACACAAGTTCAAACGTGTATTCCTTCGCTCTAATACTGTTCCCTCACCATCCGCCTTCACCATCTACCAGCACCGATTATCTCAACCTTTCTTTACTTTTTTCCAACTTTACACGCAATCAGTATGAACAATCGCACACATTCCTTTCTCGATCTTGTCCATGGTACCATCTCCGCCCCGGAGTCTCACTACTATGTTACAGGAACTACCACCACTATCGATACCACGGACGAGGATGCCAAACGCAGTCAGCTTCTCTAATATATCATGACCAAATACCTTGCGCGTGATGTGTCTGCCCATCCAGGGTTAATCACGCACAGTGCACCCTCGCTCGTACTCGCTATAAGATTGATGATCAGTGTTTATTCCAAGAGACCGCCTACTCCGTTCGTGATCGTATTATTGAATCATGGGTCGATAATCATAATTAACGAACGTGATGTCAAGCGTGTTTAAGACATGAGTTTGAAATTTCTCATGGGTCGTTACCTTACATACGCTTTAATGAACATCGGTACCTACAATTAATTCTACGAAGATTTGTCCGGTCTTGGTTTCCAGATGGGAGATGTCATTCCCGAGAAACGTGATCCTGGCCTTCGTAATGGTGGTATCGGTCGCCTCGCCGCTTGTTTCATAGATTCTCATGCCACTTTGAATTTAGTGAAGGAAAAAGGTTCAAATTTACAGAATGTAATGAAATCTATCTGTAATAGTAATCAGCAGCACACTTCTTCGCAATAACCATCAAATTTTTAAAATTCGACGATTGGTGCATCAACCAATACCATCATCTTCCTATTAACCATCTCCGTTAACGACAGCATCATCAACATAATGTGGCACGACACATGCGCCGATTGCATGCTCTAGATTCTTTTGATCAATGCAAGCACCATAAATTATTCTAAAAATCATCATATCATCACAAACATACTACAATGATTGCAACAAAAATAATATTATACATGAACAATGGACCAGTTTGCTACCCGGAAGCAACGTGGGCCCTCTCTCGCATCCTCAGGAAACGGTAATGATGAATGTCACAGGAAACAGGATGAACAAAGTGATAAAGGAAATGTATTGAGAAGAAACACAGATGCTATGCACAAAACATGTTCAGTGGCTCAAAAGAAGAAGCAACCACCGAAAAGGAAGCTTATTGATTCTGCATCCGTGAAAGGTCCGAAATTACTTCGCGGTATTGCAAGGTCTAGGGGTAATATTGATGATGATGCTGTACTGCTTACCGTGAACAAATGTTTCGAAGATGAAATGGGAAAATCTAAGGAATATATTAACGCCGCAGAATCGACTCAGTAAGAACAAATTATTGATAATAGTGATGTTAATACTGATATAGACTATCCATTACTTCCCTTCCAATAACATACAAATATTCGTAATAATCGCGCAACAGAGGTTCTGCAGAAATCATATGACATGAAGGGGATTTCAGGAGCACCTCCAACAATTACAGAAAATATTACTGGTGGTGAAGGAAGTGAAGACGACAGTCCGTGCTTGCAATCGATTTTTGAAGGCAAAAATATGCACAGAAAATTCCATCCGGGTCCAAGCGTTGTAGAATTTCGGTTGTTGACCGAGTATATCATCATATTGACACAGAAAAGAAAACATTTTTTCATTCCTTCGACCACTGATCTGGATTTCCATCCAGAAGAGCTTCATATCGAGTATTGATATAAATATACTGCAGCTTGATTCTTCATTACTCTATCATCTAAAGTAAGTTATTTATAGTCTCATGCTGCCCACTGTTTGTTACAATTATACATCCTTAATTAACACCTGTTTATTCTCTAACAAAATTCCAGTTTTCATTACTTTGTTTGACCATTAGAGAACCAAAGGAGGGAGTATGAGTCTGTGAAGAGATGTGAAACGAGATGTGGTAGTGGTACTTTCAAAGATTTTTACGAAGGGATGTGGGATGTGGGAGATTGTGTCTGTATGTGTCATTGTGAAAAGAAAAATGCATACTATGATTTTTTTTCAATGTATCTATGCTTTTCGTCCAACAAATACTTTATGATAATTGTCATGGTACTTTAAAAGTTTTGCATGTATGAAAATGGAACAGTTTATTGATATCAACATTTTCATGAATGTTTACTATATGTGATATATGCGATACGACATGTAGGGCATATACCATATATATTAAGATAAAACTTTTGATATGAATATATTTTCCCGGTTAAACTCAGCTTTAGTACTTTTATTGCACCGTCGTTTCTGAGATTTTTTCGCGAAATCAGTGGTTCCGAACGTTGCACAATTACAATGAAACGCATCAGAAAACGCTGCGGCTTATTACCAATTTTTGATGGGTCAGGCGCCACTACAGTACCAGATTTTTACAAAATATTTAATAGTTTCCACCATCTATACAGGAGCACCCCCACCAGACCATCAATAAATTGGTGATTTTTTACATTATTTTGACACGCAGTGTTGTTCAATTGGATGGGCTAAAATAAAACTCAATAGGACACGGTCTAAAATATTATCGTTCTTGATTTTCGTTAAGTCATCTGCTAAATCATGTGCTGAGTTAAGAAATGCTATGTGTCAATCTCGAATTATAATATGACTGTTTAATTGTCTTTCAATCATTGAACGCTTCTAGGTAGTGCTTATTGCCTTGGTTACAATATCAAATAGCGATAGACTATCGGTTATCATAGTTATAGGTATTTTCAATTTTGTGATACATTCTAGATCGACTTTAATCGACTAGGCCACATTGAATGCATCCGCAAATGCCATTGTTTCACTACCTGACAAAGATCGACTTATGTACGTCTGTATCTTTCATTTCCGAAAATTGTCGAAAAAATGAGTATTCAGAATTTTTTTGATCTGTAAAAAAATTTTCAAAAATTTATTGTACTGCATCAAAAAAATGTACTTTTCACTGAAATAAATAATTTACTGTGCTACAGATTGTGTGACCAGTTTTGGGAAACGAAAGTATTTTGAGAACGGTCGAAATTTAAGAAATTGTTCTCCCGATTTGTTTTTGAAACCCTTACGTTATTTGTCACCAATTTTGACTGTCAAAACAAATTTGACGACCATCAAAACTGATTCGACAGTGAAAATTCATAGATCAAGATTTATTTTCGTAAAATTGCTTATGAATTTAATCATGTACGTCATTGTCAGCTTCATGGTACGTCTTGATGACAGTGATGATGTAAATTATGCAACCTATCTTATTTGAAAAAGCACATTCATTTTTATTCTATCAGGCTTTCTTAGAAAATCTCATAACTCGTACTGAAACATTATGTGTACATGACAAACCATGTTTCTATAAATGCTAACCAAACACCTTCAACTGATTGTCCGTAATTTACTCCGTTTGAATCCAAAAACATGGCCGAAGAGAATCTAGTAGCGGTGTCTACTATTTGAAATACATCTTTACTATCTAACCACATTAAATCTACGGAACGTTCTTGGCCGAAAAAGAGATTTTCTTTTGATGGTAAAAAAGCTTTGATACCTACTCTGAAACATTACGATGCAGCACCTAACATAATCACATTTCCCAGAAAGGAAGTCTTTCGGAAATTTAAGCAACGCATTTTGGTTTCACACGAGTTGGGGCGAGAAAGTCTGTAAGGAACGGTTTCGTGTTGATAAGAGTTGATTGTGACAATGACCCGCGACTCTGGATTGAAAAAGTCCTTCTACTGTTTCATGTCAAGCAAAAAATGAAAACAGATTCCAGGGAAATGGCCTTTGTCCAATGAATTCAAGCAACCTCTCTTACAGACGGTGTTGACATTGATCTGGATTTTTTTTCCCTTCGTTGGGAACCGGGAGAAGAGGTGGAGTATACAGCCTCACAAAACAAAAAATCACATGGCGACAAATATAACAGTGGAACAGCATCAGAATGGTTTGATATTGTTCTATTCGAAACTATTCAGGGTTCTGTCCACTCCCTACGGTCAAATTTTGCGGTTTATTCCTTATCAGATTAACTGCCATGGACTCATCACCGGTTCTACATTAATCATTTCTACAGAGATCAAACGATTACAGGGAAAGTCAAAATGTACTGGGACTCGCAGTAAACGTTTGATGTTTAAACAATATATATATTTACTTATGCACTATAGCTAATAAAATAATTCCATGTTTAAATTTTCATGATAAGAATTGCACTCTTCACATTTATATTGTATTCCCCACACCTTCCCAAATCAGTCCTGTACGCAGTACAATAACGCAAACCACGTAAGATAAATAGATGTCTCATAGCAAATATATCAAATCAATATTTTTCGAGTTCTTATACTATCTACTTCGTCTCGTTCTTCTTTCCCAAAAGCCTTTCACTGGATCGCGGAACAAAGTTGAAAGATCCACTGACAGTGTCGCTACTTCTAAAACGACGTGGTACTTCACTAGCCGCTTCTATCTCCCTCCTTGCCTAGTTCTTTCGTTAACATACACAGATAAGCTTTCAGTATCAGTATCTCCCGGTGGCATGTCTTCGTAGTCTGAATCTTCCTCGTATGAAAGATACTGCCTTCCTACGCACATTCTTTCCCTTTCAAGATATCCTAGACGTTCTCTGTGTCGCTAAATTAAATTTCATGAGGAGATTTTGATGGGGCGTTTCTTTCTAATTGCCTCCCAATAGCAGATGTCTCAGCCACATTATCTATGTCATCAGGTTGAATTTCACTTAATTGGTTATTAGCTCCCAACAAATCATGCAACGGGCTCCCAATTACAGCTTAGCCATGTACATCATCTTGTATGCAGCCATCTTCATTATCACCATTACTTTCTTCTGCATTAAATATTTCGTCCATATTTCTGATAGCCTCTGTTACGACATCAACACCACCAAGTAGATTGATGATGGACCACACATTACATATGTCGACAATATAACAATCATAGATCGTTCCGAGTTCATTACCAATATGAATACGAATAGTCAAATTTATTCCCATGTCCAATTCTCCTAATAAACTTTTCTTTCGCAACTGATACTTCCCTACTCTTCTCCCGAATATCTGTCGCATACTCTTTGCTTGGCACCACATATTCTATAGTCCATAGTATTTAATAGTCTGTTCCGAGCTGTCCTCTTCCGGTAGCTTATTGTATCAGACAGATTCTGCTTTAAACTGGATATAAGGAATTTTTCATTCATCAAGGTTTCAATCAGCTCTGTTCTCAGCTCAGTTGTTGGAAAACATATATCCTATCCTTCATCTTTCAATTCTTCCGGCACAATAGTTTTCAAAATGTGGAAATAACTATCAGAGGAATCCGAGTAGTACATTTTTCTATCTCCGAGTATGGAGGGGGGATGGTGGACCATACCCTTCCCATCGGCGTTACTAACACACATTGTCTCCACAAACTCTGCACGTCATTCCCACAATTGGTCTTGTGTACTTTGAAAATGTTTCAGTTCAGGAGATTCCCTTCTTGTCCATGATAATAAACTTGTGTCGACCTTCAGTGCAACTCCGAGGAAATTTCTGGGTATAGAATTTCTGAGATTTTTCGATTGGGTCACTTCCTTTCTGTGTGCCAACTTCTCCATGTGATTTTCGTTCAGTTTTAGAATAGCATTGTTTTCACTGCGCAGCTTACCATTTTCGACTTCAAGCATATTGTTTTTCGTTGCCAAGGATTTTTTCTCAGTGTCTAATTGTAATATATTTCCTTCACCAGCTTTCACTTCTATCTTACTCCTATTCAGTTTTACCACAAATCATCCAAATCAGCTGAAGCTTTACTCAGCTGTCTCCTCAATACAACAAGTTCTCCGTTCGCTGATGCACTAAATCGTGGCCAGATCCACTGTCATTGATCGCTGTTGTTCTCCGGGAATACTGCTGCAACAATATTCGTTGTTGAACTCCGTTGTCTCCACATCTATCATTAGAAGAAGAATGTTGCGTGTTACTACGATTATGGGAGGAATTAGGTGATGGTCGTAATGTTCCACTTGTGAAGTCCGTTCCTGTATTTACTCGTCGTCCTCCTCTGCCTCCCTTTCCTCGGATGCTTCCACTTACCCGACGAAAAGCCGTTTCACGTTCCGTGCGATATCCTTCTCCGTCTCCTTCCCCAACGCGGAGTTTACTTCCAATACCAGTGCTTGGTGAAATTTCTTCATCTTGTGATAGTCCTTGAAATCTCCCCGATGAACATCTTTTCTGTCCCCGGCTTTCCATTTTTATTCTTATCAATTGTTGCAGAACGGAGAAGTTGTTCGACGTTGCTATTGATGACAAGACCAGTTGAATAAACGGCAATACAGTGATTGATTGTGTTTTAAACAAGATACCAAGTTGTTCTTTCCATGTCCCTCCCATTATCCACTCTCCTTGATTCTTAAACGGTATCTTGTATTGTTCGGTAAAGGTCTCAGCATATCGTATGACACTGCTCATGAAATCAATGAACGAAATGTCCTTTCTGTTTTCGACGATGATATGTTTCGAGATCTGCTGAGATTTAAAACTGCCTACGGTGTCATGGTCGCATTGTTATTCCGTACGATAAGAGCGACACGAATACGATCTTTTTCCAAATTTGTTTCGGAAGTTACTATTCCACCAAAAATTTGGAGTACGGACAGGCGATGTATACCGTCCACAATAACTAATTACTTGTCGGACTTCAGTTCAATTCTATATCTTTACTGGCTGCATAGTTGTGAGGAGACCAACTTGCCGTCAACATCTCCAGATTCGAAAGGAACCGAGATCATACCGAAACCAACTTGATGCCGCTATTTTGCGAAGGATGTAACGAATTCATCACAATTCTCGGTGCTGATATCCCTCAGAGGGTTCTTTCCGTTTCTGACTTGACTGAATCGAAGCCATAATTCGACAGTCACATAATTTTTAAGACGAAAATCTGTACGAGTAACAGATCTACCGCTATCGGTCTCCTCATTACCATCCCTGTTCGCGCGTTGAATAGCGATAACCTTCATCTTTTGAGAATGCCAGCAATGAACACCATAATTTGATTCCAAATCATGGAGGATTGCTGGGTTGGTACTTCTTTCGTTGTTTTCATAATACAGATATTACCATTCCTTATTAATTGACTTGATTTACACGTCGATTATTTCCACTCTGTCCAATATGTCATCCGGTGCAGCCGTTGCCTATTTACCAAAAATCTCTAAGCTAGTTCTACTTCCAGCCCATATTTTTTCTGTACAAACAAGGACTATACAGCTCAATAGAAACATCTCGAACTATACTCCTTGTCGCTGCATCGGTACCATTTTCGTCTCCAAGAATCAGCTTGTGTATTAGTTTTTAACCTCCTTCCGGGAGGTAGCGATGCATGAGACACTTTCCCTGTGCAGATGTAGAATATGACGACATAGTTGATTATAAAAGTATTATACCCCTAATGCTGTAAAGTCAAGTTGACTTGACTGTAGGGGGAAATTCAAAAAATTGTTGATTTCGGCGGGAAAGTCAACTTCACCGGTGGACGATAGTTTGCATTGGTAGCTATTATTGAATGAAATCTGTAACGGTAAGAAGTCCTTCTATGTACGGTGAATGAGGGGCTGAGATTGAATAATAAGAAAACGTGAACAGTACAAAATACCCGTTGGAAATTTGACATGACAGTAATACCTGAATTTTACTTGTAACGGGTGATTAATTCATATCAGCAAACTGAAAACCAGCAGCACGTTACAAACAACTAGCCCATCTCACGCCAAAACTCTTTTTCCTACGCATGCTCGCACCGCCTACATGAATTCTCAACTACCGTCACCGTACCCTACTGACCCTTCTTTAACATAAAATGATGAAGGAGGTCTCACTTGCACAGTGAGGGGAAAGGGAGTGCAGTGTGCGTGAATTGAAAGGGGCGCTAGCGGAGTAAGAAGACGTGGTGTTGGTGGTGCAATTCGTGCTCATGGTTGCGGAGCGCGTAGTGCGGCAATACATCAGGACATAACAAGCAACTGAACAGCAATTCCTGAAGAGGCGGGGAATTTGACAAGCGATGAGGGATTCTCAACTTCCGTCTCAGTTGAGAGGGCTCTTCGTTTTGTGAGTACCGTTGTTTTCAACATTACTAGGGAGATGTTCGCAAAGTGCTTAACAGAAGAAAAGACGTCGTATGTTGTTCTGTTTCTTGATCCAATAGTGCAAAGGTGTGTACAGTGGTTGAATGAACGTATTGTATTGAGGGAACTCAATGACCCCATTGTTATAAAATCATAATTCTATAGGTTTTTCTCGGTTTTCTTGAGTTTCCATACCACCGGTTACTCTCTGTAAAAATGTTTATTTGACTTAACGAAACATGGTATAGGGAATATTCCATCGATAGATCGTTTACGTTTCATCTTTTCAAACATAATTTCATACTACCCTACTATGAGATGCCAAGATGCTAGTAGTACACGGATGTCTCAACGCGAGGAGTCGCAAAATTTGTGTGAATTTGAAGCACCTGCTCCAGGGACGTGAAGAAGTTATTTCTCATCCCTCTATACCAATTCCTCACACTCTACGACGATCTATTTGGGACTAGGGCGAAGGACAATGCGGTCAAATTTTTAAATCCGCGTAAGGATGACTTCTAAGGGCATGAGGCTGACTGCATTTCCGATCCCCTTTTTAGGGTAGCTCTAGACATTAGATTTCGTCGCCGAGGGAAAAGTGGGGTTGATGGGACGAGTAAATTGATAAGCCGGTTGTTGGAAGGAAGAGGGAAAATTTCCCTTAACTCTGCAATTGTTACGGCAGATCGTGGGTATGGAAGGGAGGAGATTGTGGACTTACTACTGTCTTGCGGCGTTACTTCCATTGTTCTCATGCCCGAAAATCTCATACGTTGTCACCTATTTGTGGGGTCGTAGTATTTGATAGTGAGAAGGAAGGAAGAAGAAGTTCTGGATTCCACAGGTACAAACTTATTACATGATGGTACAGGAACTGAGGAAAATTCAAATGTTTCAGACGTTGAAAATGACTAATTTGTAATTGAAGACGGAGAGGATCGTGGATATGCCTATTTCTTTGCGAGGAGAAAGGGTGAAAGAAGGAACGGAGACAGTATGGTATATGCATAAGCAGTTTGCGAACTGTATGGTGATCGATTCTGTAAGACTCTTCGATTTCTTTACGATTTTACATCTGAGATTCACTCACACTGGAAAAATGGGTGTATACAAAAAAGGGGAAACCGTGTAGTCATTTTCTATCCGGGGGACATGACGAAGCAACTAGAGATCAGTTTTCGGAGGACAGGTGGGCGGTGGAGAATTACTTAAAAATTCGGTGTGACGTCATAACTACCGGCCAGAGATGCTCTGACTGGTTTATTTTATGACAATTTCGCATCACGGGCACAAACTCCAGTGCTATTATTCTACATGACAGTAGGGTGAGTGATAAAATTGGTATACGACAACCATCAACGCCTTTACAAACAAGAACATTACGTGATTGGCTCTCACTACTGTCGTCGTATTGGTTTAGTAGGAAGCAGAGCTCAGAACCAATGATTCTGGGCTAAGCTAATGAGAGTGTCGTTCTAAACTCCGTAAAGAAAAGATATTGGGTCCGGTGCGTGTTTGAGACTGGGATGCTGGGATGTAAAAGTAAGAAGGAGATGGCGTGTTCACCGGATGGGATTGTCGTTTTAGATCTGAGACACAGTCCGGAACTTCATTTATTTGGGATGAATACGCTGGAATAGATATAGGTGGATCATTATTTCCTCTAGCTGTACTGGAAGTTAAAACTGTCGTCGCTAGGATAGTGCTAGCAGAAAGCCTCGGCCACTTACAAGCAGAAATGGCTTTACACATTTCAAATTCAGTCATTCATGATTACATACCAGTGGATCACTTGTGCCAGTGTGCCAACCAGATGTTAGTAACGAAAGTGAACATATCACTCTATGAACCAAGTACAGAAAATGGTGAGATTGTCACTATTCTAATTTATGCACCCCCTTCTCTACTCGGAACACTAGGCGCATTTATGAGACCAATTTCAAATCTTCTAGTATCTTGGGCACACAACGGTTATGGTGTTCCAATTTTTGCTAGTGAAGACGATAGAATATTGATGTTGTCCAAGCTGCCATTCTGAAAGACAATCAATAATCATATTGTAGAAAATGGACCCCTCCCTTCTGTTAAGCTGTTACGCCATTGCTCACAAGCCATTTACAGTAAGACGAAGGGAGGGGTAGATGGATCTACGCAGTTCCGATCTGTCATGCGTTCCCACACTTCACACTTGAAATGAGAAAGTAAGTTATTAACGCAGACGTTGAAGACTCTGGTTGTAAATGGTTTCATTTATTGGAGTTTGACACAATGTGCAAGCTTGGTAGAAAATGCGGCTACATTTAAAAATCTTGACACTTTTCGCGATACTTTGAATCATCTTGAGTGTCTCCATGAATTCTTTTACGATGTTTCAATGGGTCTATGTGCTTATACTGATTATTTGGGTGGCGAAGAGAGTCAAGTAAATTCTGGTAATATTGTAAGTAGTTCAGAAATGCAGAAGCTACAATTCGAAGCTGGACGTGCCCGTTGAAATCGACTACGCTTTTTCAACACAACACGAGGTTTGAAACTACGAAAGGATTTCGCTGGACATACACCGGTTCAGGGTGAGAAAATGAAGTATTGCGGACTCCGCGGTACACGCAACTACGAAATACCAACACAACAACGTGGTTATTCATCGAAATACATATGTGAAATTTGCTCAGTCCCACTGTGTATACGGAGTAGGGATGATCCCGATATCTGTTGGACGTTGTGGAACAGTAACCGGGTGTTGTAGCGCCGTGCTCGTTCCGATTATAGTACTGGACAATCGGAAGTTGAACAAACGGAACAAATCGTAAACAATAACAGTAACAATGGTAGAGATGCAGCGGAGGAGGACGGTGCCACAATTGAAGAACTTGTTCACATCCAGTAAATTTCTGTTGTTTCTTCTCCTGCTTCATCGCTTCATGATAATCTACCACCATCACCACTCTCCCCCGTCTATGCAGATGATCCCGCTCCACCTGAACCAGCACCACCTTCGCCAATTATCATCCAAAATGTTGCAACAACAGAGAGTAACCATTCGGATAATGATTTTGAACCAAGAAGATCGAAAAGAGTGAGAACCAGGGACTCTTCTTGATTTTTTCCCAGACCTAGAAAATCGATTTTAGTAAAATTAAAAAATATTATGCGTTTCCAGTGTCCGTAGACCTCTGTGGGATTTCGTTATACGGGCAAGTTAACTTACAGGTTATAATTCTAACTCTTTTCGTAACTCTTTTCGACCCTTCGACACCTCCAACTTCTCAGAGTCATATCATCCGATAGCAACTAGTAAATGCATTTTTTCTTTCGTTTATAAATTTCTCTCCTTCAGATCTTTTTAGTTCTCTCGTTTTTCCAATTTAGATCAGATATCGTCCACGTTGCAATGCAAAACATACGGTGAAGTTAGCTTGCCCGAAAATCCAACATTAGGGATATTGTAGTTGAGAAATATTGAAGTTAGTTGACGACTTCTGGATGTGAAGAAAGATATCGTAATGTTTAGAAATAGTTAAAGTCAGTTGATGAGGGCTGGTTGTGAAGAAGGATATCGTAATGTTGTGCGCAATATATAGACAATATAATGCGATTTGACAATGACTTCGCTTCAGTTGTATGACTTCGATCATCGGTTTGTTGTCTTTGTTATCATAACCGGAAATTTTGTTATCATAGACGGAACTGTTGTATGACTTTCTTAACCAGACGGTGCTTCTGTAACGACACAATAATTGCACCATGTACTGGTTTGTTGTACTCACCCCTGGAATATTGCAACATGTTTTTGCGGCGCAAAAAAATACTCGCAAAATTTTCGAACAATTTTCCTCCATATGGACGCCCAAAATTTGCATTAAATTAAATTATTGATTTTTTGTTGCAAAAAATTAAATATTTAATTCTCTGCAAAAACGTTTCCTCCATATGGAGGCCGTAAAATTGCAGAAAATTGAATAATTAATTTTTTCTCGCAAAAAATCAGTGACACCATGGGCCCAATAAACAAAGCCTATGGACGAGCACATCGACATATTGTAACGTTTATTGATTCTGCTTCACGCTTCGTCAACGCACACCCAATAAAATAACGCGCTCAACTTGCACAAATCATACCCCAAACCATGTCTTAAATTTATCATTTACACGGTCATGTCCCCGCCACATTTCATCCCGATAACGTAAGGAAGTACAAATCTTACATTTTTACTTCCTTCCTAAACAAAAATGGAATATCCCGAACGTCCATTACGACACATCAACCTCAATCTAATTCACGAGCGTAACGCATCAATAGGACAGTCATGAATGATGCTCCCT
>JAULBU010018867.1:0-20055 GCA_032358235.1 Odonthalia washingtoniensis | reverse complement strand
TTTCTCGAGTTGTATCAACTCCGAATCTCGAGGCACCGTAAAGATCGAAACAGTTTTCGATATTGATTCCATCTTGGACTCGAGCTGGTACACCGGAGTCTCGATGGATTCGGTGCGACCCAAAATCATCTCATCTTGTTGGACGCCGTGGTCCAACTACGTTTGCAAATTCGTGCCGAGGTGGCGAAGTGCTGTACCTAGCGTGTCGACACGCCGCGCCCGATTCGCGTAAATGGGGGTATTTCAGCTGGAGGATTGCCCCCACTCGAAGGGTTTCTGCCGTGGCTGTTCGGTGGGGCCCCATCTGTGATCCCAGAGGTAAAAGGCTGGCGGAGGCTGGCAGGCGGCCTGATGGAGTTCGAGGCCCCTCCGCTACTGACAAGTAACGGACTTGGTGGGGCGAGCGGGGCACTTCCAGGATTCACAGCGGCGGGGATAGATGATGGGGTAATGAGGGGATCCACCGGAGGAGCGAGGGAAGTGACCACCAAATGGTGGCGCACGGTGGTAGCTTGGAGCCCAAACAGGCTGTTATCTCGGTTCAGTTGGCGAGTGCGAAGCGACGGCATCGAAGAACGGGTAGACACCCAGCGATTTTTTTGTAGGAGTTGTTGTAGTTTTCGCTTATGTTGTAGTTGTAGTTGTAGTTGTAGTTGTAGTTGTAGTTGTGTCTTGTAATCGAGAAGGCTGAGAGACCAATGTGGTACCGCACCCGTTGCGGATTGAGGAGTACTGGTTCTAGTGATGGTGTGGCAGAGCGGAAGAAAGGCTCGATGCGACGGTGGACTGTAACACCGTCGGGGAGGCGAGGGCGGATAGTAAGACTATCGCTTGCTTTGACGCAGCCAGTGGCGCCTTTATGAGGCACGCACGTGCGGGAGAATTGGAGGACTGTCTTCCTCAAGCCCGTTAGTACGGTCGTCTGGTGGTTGGTTCGAGAAGGTTGGTTATGATTGATTTGAAGGTTGTGGTCAAGTAATTACCAGGGAAAAGATGCCCGTCCCGTTGGATCCCAGTTGGCGCCGACGAGGCGGTATTTATTAACTAAACCTGGTGTTCATTACAGACCTGTAGACCGGAGCCTACAGGTGTGTAAGAATGACACGTGGGGGAAGAGAAAAAGGAGGGACAAGTGTCAACGAAAAGAAGGTGAAGCAAAAAAAGTGAGGGACAGGACAGTAGGGGGAAATGATTAAAAACACATAATTGATGTGGGTAGCCCCTCAGTACCCGCTTCTAGCGTGGAGGTACACGTTCATTGCGCGTAGCTCAATGTTTCAAGTTGATCGGTGGTAGGTGAAATTGCTTTCAAATTGTTGCGATCGGAAGAAACAGATAGAAGTCGCTGTTGAATATTGATGATGACTGATATGTCATTTCGCGGCGCTGATTGTTGCAAGGTGATTGGACATGACTGAACATTGGCGAATGAACTATGTTGATGGGGAGAGGGAAATGCGGAGAATGTGGGAATGGCACATTGTGATGGGATTAAGAAGCAGGTAATTAAGTTGTGTTAAATTGGTACAAAAATTCCTCATCACTGTTAAATTAAATTAAGGGAAAAAGGCACTGAACCGGTTGATTAAATGTATAGGCCTGTATTCTGTTGACAATTGGAAAATGTAGTAATGCCAATAAAATTTCCAATATTATTCTGTTAAAAAAATTAACTTTTCGAAAACACATTACCGAAGTATTTAAACAACTACTGTTCGAAAATAAACTACAGTAATGAAAAGAAATACCTGTAGAGGGAAGTTTCTGTCACGTGTAGCCTATCAGCGAGGTGAAGTTCTCACAACCATGGAAGACACCACTTTTAATGTGGCTAACATTACTGGGAATGAAGGTAGTGAAGAATTGTATGGTGTCAAATTTGGAAACTTCACGAAGTATGATAGTGTCTCTGAAAAGTAGAATTTTATTTCATACTATTTGAAAATTGTATTAGGTTTCATTTCCACCGTAGCCCATATCATATTCATATATTCACCCAACTCCTGTTCCGACATATTTGGACCTGTGGAAGGAAAAGTCAACAAAAGCAGCTTGTTCTATTATGGATGCTTCTGATGGCAAAAGATATGGGCAGCAATCATGGGCGAGTAGTAGTGAAAATTGTGCTGCCTCAGGAACAGGCTGTGCAACGCCATCAAATGTACTTGAACTTGAAACGGACAAGTGCAAAGCTGGCGTATCGAACAAGTCTTTAGCTGTATCTTCCTGCATGTTAGAATGTCGAGTAGGAAGAAAGGAAGTTGAAGAAGTGATCAATATCATCCGAGACGCCGACTTTGATGCAAGATTATTCTCAAAGGAAGTTGCATGTATGGCAGACAGTAAGAATATAACGGCTGAAATTGTAAGGCAATGTCGGGAAAAGAAATAAAATGTTGAGTGAGATGTCCGAAAGTTGTGGTGTGACAATTTCAAGAAATGTGTAGTTGTATTTTGTTCTTCCCCCAACCGAGTTTTCATTTTTTAGTGCTTTGAGAGAAAAATAAATAAATATGTTTAAGCAATTTTATTGTAACAGAGATGAGTGTAGGAAACGGAAAATGTTACATCATACTGCTGAATAAATACTTGAGAGAATTGTGATTAGAAACCGGAAGCCTATTACTAAACTTATATAAAATTAAATGTTTTTAATTTCTTAAAGTTTAAGAAAGACAAAGTTCTCAGTTGTAGTATAATATGTTCCCAATATAATGGAAGCATGAACAGTTGCACTCACATATGATTAATGTCATGTTAATCATGACATTACAACATTCTTACCATGGGAAAAAGTTGATATAATGGAGTACGATATTTATGAAGACTGTACAGTTGCAAAGCGTTGCTTATGGAGAGTGTGATGAACAGACTGTATTTCTAACTATACAAAAAGGTACACAATTCATAAAGTTGGCCTTCATATGAAGTATGATTTTTCGTAAAAAATAGAAATCTAACGTTTTACGAAAATGCTTCACATGGAGAAAAAAGTAATGTTACAGCACACAATTTCTCTCATAGCCGTTACGTTTTGATTGCACGTATGGGCAAACTTGTTTAACAACAATACCCTGAAATTTATAGCAAGTAGCGAAACGAAATCTGGTAGATTTTGTAATCGGTTATTGTCTGGAAATGAGCCATGACGAATCACAGTGTAGCAATACAATCGGCGCAAAACGTGATGCGGTCATAACTGAGAAATTCAGGACTCCCATTGAAAACGGCGAGAGTTGGTTGTAGTCGTGGAGATGATGATGTGGAAGATGAACGTTCTGGATCAAGTTCAATGACATCTGTCGAAAAGCGTGGGAGAGGCCGAGCAAGAAGAAGGGGTACGATTCGTGGTAGTAGAGGTAACCGAAGAGATGGTACTGTAAGAATAACCCTAGTAGAAACCGACTTGGAGAAATGTCAGATAATTTTAAATAAGTGTGGGTTTCCATAAGAAGTGTCTGATAAATCTCAGGTAGTCAAATGCAGTAAATTCTAGTTGGATGATAAGTGTCCAATACTTTTTGTACTGTAAACATATATCTGACACCTATGACATCGGATCCAATACGTCTACTGAGTCTCAACAATTATCTGACACTTATTTTTTATTGGGATCCCGTTAAATTTCACCAAAAAAATGTGTAAACAAAATATAATCTCTATAAATAAATGATAATTATTTGTTAAAAAATTATATTTTATTTTATTTCTATCTGGCATTGTAAAAACAGACTCATAGAACAATGAGGTTTTAGAATATAGACGATAGAGCTGATGCGATGACAAATGTCGATGATTTAATACTCTCTGAAAACAGACTTCAGTTAGATTTGACTTTATTTCATCCGAAGTCGTTGGTCGTCATTCCTTCCACTTCGTTTCTTTGTCCAATATACTTGCAACGTTGCTGTAAAAATCTTATATTTTATTTATATATTTCAATATCTCCCTTTGTTATTAAATTTTTTCCATTTATTTTTTTATTTTTAAAGGATCCCTTAAATTTTTAAAAAAATGAAGCATAAAATGAAGCGCTGGTACATTAAGAAATGTACATTTGTTTTACCAACATTAGAGCACACACATAAGAAACATCTTCACAGCACGAAGCTTTCCTCGATAAAAATGTCATTGAGGACTGAGCATCAACTTGATACAAATTCTTACTTAACATCAGTTCATTCACTTCAGATGATATCTTTTCGAATGCCAAATATGAAGCATCAATTAAGATAATGATCCCATCTCCTAGGAGAGGTGAGTGTCTAATTCATTTTAGACCGACGACTTATTCTCACTTCTATCTAAGATGCTGGCCGCTAACACATCTATTGTATTAGGAGTAAGGCATCTTTCATGTAGAAAGCGTTTTCATGCAGAATGCAAGAAGGCGAAGGCTTGAAAGTTTGTTTCAGAAAAATTACGGAATGTACTGGAATATTTATCTGCGAAAGGCATAGATGCAGATTTTAATCATAGTACATAGAAAGGATAAAGATAGATGTTAAGAAAGAAAAAAAGATGAGGCCATCCAACGGTCATCAGTTATCAATTTTACCTTCATATTCAGTATAAATTTCATCGTCTTCTTTTCTAACATCGCCGCTATCATTATAAAATTTTCCATAATTATTATCATAATCGTCATCAGCATCAACATAGTTGGCATTCCCTCTTTCAACATTTTGGTCATTCTCAGCAGTGATCATATCATAATCATCATTTGTAATATCATCCAAATTGGACTCATCGTTCGTACCCAACAATTTTCTTTTTTGAACCTTCTTTTTAATATTTTTGCATCGAAACGTGATACCTTATTTTTAACACTACTAGATCTACTATTATTATAGCCATTCAAATTACGTCTGCTATGAATTGGTTTGGATTTTCCTAAGAGAATTTTAGATGAAGATCAGGGTTTACATATTTTCGATTTCATAGTTTGTTTTGAAATTCCAACTTTATGAACTTGATTTTTAGAAATCCCAACATTGGAAGAATGTCTCAATGCAACATTAGTTCTCCGTCCATTTGACATTTTATGTAATTGTTTTTTCTGAGAAGTTGTGGTGACCTTATTGGATGTTTTGGCGATCTTCGATTCTCTTTTCATATTACGGAGCTTGTTGAGAATGGCCTCATGCGCGGCCCAGTTGTTAAAAGTTGCACAAACGATAGGGAACAACTGTACAATGTGTTGCTTAGCCAATCTCATCTTCTCCTTGATCCTGTCATTATTCATGGCAGTCTTAATCTCTCTATAAGACTTCTCACCAATCAATTTTCCCAAACCAGCGACAGTAATTCCTTCTTCTGCTGCAGCTGGAATTTGATGTAAAAAAGTTATTGGTGGACATGAAAGAGGTGGGAGATGATCTTCTACAGGTCTGTAACTATTGTATTTGTTAATAGATTTATGAAGACAAGCACCTATAGATATTGTTGCACTACCTGAACCGACGTGACGGCCCGTAAGTGGGTGTGATATGACGCCAATTGCAATTTCTTTATTTGGCATTTCACAGAAGTAAAATAGAAACATAATAGTTAATTTTATTTCAAGTTGATGCTGTGAGTTGGTTACTAGGAAGGGTGGTTTTGTGTGGTGATTTTGGATAAGATTAATAACGGGAAGGAAGGAGGCTTTGTTTCATTTCGTTTCATATACAAAGAATAATTAAATCTAATGATAATATTATCAATTAGAACTTAATATTAAGTTATCCCTTTCGTTTGGGATCAATCTTTTTGTATATTTGTACAGTTTGGCCGGAATAAATTTAAAATAAGAGGCTCGTTTCAAGCTTTTATAATGTTGTAGTCAGACTAATCTAGTAAAAAGACCATTACATACACGTACAAATTTAAAATTGTACACGCGTTCTATGTACGAAAATGAACTCGCCGTCTGTAGCGGATCTCAATTTCTACCTTTTAACGAAAAGTTTAATTGTAAACTGATAATATTTTCAACTGACGGAACGAAACCAAAACTATCTTCACTGAATCAGTTATGATGGGATCCAACTCAAATCAGCGGCGCTTTATGTGCTGGCCTTCGTACCAATGTCTTTGTGACATAAAAAAATCGTATCGAAGACCACAGCTTACGAAACTTGGCGGGACGCACAAAAATATATCAAGAAAGAACGAGTCAGTTCAAAAGAACTAGAATTGGCCCCCAAAAGTAAGTGACGAAATAATGATTAATTCATCAGATTCGTCATCTTCTAAATCTATGGAAAGCGGCAATTGAAGCTCTCATTCAAACAGAAGTCGCCAACATGAGCTGGCCAATATTGATGATGAAGGTGCGATAGAAGAAGAGGATCAATTTATTATCAGTAATGGGGGAGAATCGGAGGACCATGAACCTTTGCCAATGATACCAATATACCCACCGAGCAATCAATCAAATACGTCCTCATATTCTAGCAGCGATTATCCTAGTTCATCTAACCACCGTAGTTATAGTCTTCAAGATGATGCTAATAGCGATATTGCGGATAAAGGGTGGGAATTTTCAATAGGAACAGACGAATACAATAGTAGTCAATATTCTATTGATGAATCTGCTCGTGACTGGAGAGTCACCCACTTTTTTGAAGAACAATCGCTCCGATGTTGAATTTTCCTTGGATTTTTCCAGTACAACTAGCACCATGATGGATTCATTACTTTTAAGACATAATTCTATATACAAATCTTGGAAAGGGGCTCGTAATGCAATAATAGAAGAATCAGACCTTGAATTCATGGTTCTTCCATGCTGTGGACGAACTCATAAAGCTCTACAATGCGAAATGTGTGATGTGAACAAAGTTGTGCCATGCGATCACAAGGATTGCTTAAAAGAACCAGTTTCTAATTCCTTATTTGTTTACTTTAGCGTTTGGAGTCGTTTAGAAGCCTGGTTGAAAATTTCTAGGTATGGTCCCGATTTATAAACGTATTTTTAAGAAAAGGTCAGTTCTCTTAATGATTCTGATATTTATGATGACGAATTTTTAGGGAATTTGTTTAAATCGTCTGTGGATAGACTGGGTGGAATTGATGCCGTGAAGAATGAAGTTTTTTAATACTTTGAACTGATGGTGTTAAAGCTCATAGAACTACACAGTATAGTTATTGGCCTGTCATCTTGTTCGTTGCCAATTTGCATCCATCGAAAAGATTTTATCTAGATAACATACTCCCATTAATGGTAGTTCCAGGACCAAAAGCACCAACTGATATATGCCCATTTCTTTCACCGTTATTTGATGAAATGGATGACCTATCAGCAGGTCGTAAAGTCACCTTATATGACGGTTCAACTGTCATGGTTTGTGTGCACCTTCTTTTTTTCCAAGGAGATATACCTGCCTTACAACATTTACTTCATCTGAAAGGATACGGTGGTTGTGCTCCATGTAGATTTTGTTCCATATTACGTCATTATGTTTATGAAAAGAATACAGTTTACTACCCTTCATATATTGTAGTAGAAGAAATAGATAAAAAGTTATGGCTTATTGGAAACCTTCCAACAAGAAGTTTGGATCAAATTAGAAATGAATTTCAATATATACAGCGCCTTATTGATGGAGGTTCTACCAAGAAAATAGTTACATCCAAGTTACAGCGTTCCGGTTTCTCTACTCCTACACTTAGTCCTTTAATTGAACGTATGGATTTATTGCAACCATTTTTGAGCTTTCCTATTGACATTATGTATTTTCTTTATGCATATGTAGGTCCAAGAATAGTTGACCTGTGGTTTGGGGTTGGGGTTCCAGTATCTGGAAATGATGTAGCTTTCTTAAGGGACAAGAAATTGGTACGTCAGATAGACAAAGAAATTTTAAATTGTAGAAATGGCCTTAATCCAAACTATCCGAAAGAACGCCCTTTGTCACAACGTAATACCTGGAAATGCAGCGAATGGAAGTCGTTTATAGTTCACATTACTCTACAAATTTTGACGGACCACTTGCCACAGAATATTATGGACGGATGGTTTATTTTAGTTCAAATTTGCTCCCTACTATCACGGTGGCGTCTATTACAGAAAGAGATTGAAGGAATAGGCTTTCTTTCCAGATATTTCTATCAGCACTTCAACAACGTTTATTACAAAGGAGAAAAGGAAAGGATACATTTCTGTCGCTACATATTTCATTTATTGTTACATCTAGAGGAAAGTATTAGGGCATGTGGTACTTTATCAATCCTTGCATAGTGGACAACTGAAAGTTATATTGGTGATGTTAATCGCTGATGTAATGCTACTAATAGATACGCCCAGTCGGTTATTGGAAAATTAAAATTGAGAGAAGCTATCAGAATTTACTTGTTCAATAATAATGATGATGTCACTTCTTTTAGTAATGTACTTCAACCAACCACTATAAGATCATCCCTTCAACTTTCCGGTACAGAAAGTTATTCTGAGTATGTCCTACACCATACTCATATTTTTCAACAATTTCAAACTCGTCTCAGCGTCTTAATAAGAATATAAGAAATATCTTAAATTCCTTTTACTCTAAGAAGCTTCAGAAGGAAAACAAGACTCAAATGAAGAACAATATATCGTTGTGGTCGAGACTTCATGATGAAAACTCAACAACAGAAAGGAAAACTATATGTAAAGGAAGTTACTTCTCAAAAGAAAGTAAAAGAGATTGTTGTTATATTGCTGCAGTATTTAAAGATCAAGAAAGTGTAACCATGATGTACTACGGAAAAGTTTTGACATTCCTTGAACATCACATGGTCAAAAAGAGGTACTTCTTCGTGCTCGTTGAGTGGGTAACACCTACGAAGACTTTTTCTCACAAACAAGTAATATCTGAGGCGAGCAATGAGGGTTCCGTATTCAGAAGAACCACCATCGAAGAAGTCTCATGCATTTCTCATATGATCTCATTGATTCGTACCAAAACGATGATAAATGGTTGAAATAGAAGTAGGCTCTATTTTGTTGAGGAATTGATTGATATTTACACTAACCCTTATGTACACTGTCGTCGAGATTTACCAAATGTGGACAAGAGCGGTATCAAACTCGCTAATTACTGACCTCCGGAGAATAGACCTCTGGAGAATAATATCTTTTCAGAGGATGCCGATAATTTTGGAAATCACGAGTATTTAACTCTGTCTGCTAATGGTTGTGTTATTTCAATTTTGTTTTATGATTTATATGTACAGAGAAATCCTTTTATCATGATATAAGTTTACCTGTATGAAAACATATTAATAAATATGCACTATTTGTTATCGTGTGTTCAATATTTAATTAGTTAATGTCGAATTTTGTTGCTGGTGTCGGTAGAAATAGAGTGTGATTTATTGTAGTTATTTTGGATTTTGCTTTAAATTTATCAACAGATTTTGACTTGGTCGTTGTTGTGGGTTTTTTGTGGTGACGGATTTCCAAATTTATGAATATTGGTGATGTCGGTAGTAATGGTGTGCGTAGAAACACAAGTCTTTGATTGCGAATCAGTGGTATTGAACATACCATTAATAATTTATTCTTGATCTTCCCTATCAATCAGAATTTTGTTTCTGTTAGCATCTAACTTCTATATCCACGCATCGAAATGTCCACTACCTGGAGAACCAGTAAAAAATAAATATTCATTATAGTCAGGATTATGAACAGTAGCCTTTTTGAATTGATGAACACCTTGTTTTTGTAAATCGAATTGATATAAATATATGTTTACATTAACAGCAAGTGATAGAATATGTTCTAATAATCCAAGAACTGTACCAAGACAATGTTCTAATATTACAGTATGATGACATTAAAAACACTACCTGGTCGTGATTGTGTTGGTGATTCACGGGGGAAAACGACATCGTCTGCCTTACAAAAAAAGGGTAGACGAAACAAAAGAGCAGGCAGACACATTAGAGAATTTTGGAAATCGGGAGTGGTTAAATTGTGGGTAAGGAAATGTGGCTAAATTTCGGAAACGTGTACTAAAATAACGATTAAAGAAATTTTGCCATTTTTCAAAAAAAATTTGTTTTGGAAAATGGAATTTGTGAAGCAAATACCTAATAATATTCCGTATGTCAAAAGAGAGGTCGAAAAAAGCGAGGGAAATCTTTTAATTAATAAGAAAGAACCAAACGGACAAGGCGGTGGAAGCAAAGTAGGGAACATGCGCATATGGTAGCCAGGACGGAATATGCCATCGGCCAGGGCAAGGGCAAGTATGAAGCGGAGGTAGTAGTAATGTTTAACGCTCTTTTCTTGGAATTATTATTTCTTATTACCATAATATGGTAATATTATTATATTGACTTAAAGCTCTTGATAACGGATCCATTATGCTGACAATAATTCTAGAATACGGTGTTAATTTGTTTGCTAAGTACGCAGATAGTTCTGAATGTAATTATTCTACAGTCATATCAATTAATAAAGACCTCTTTTCTTTATCACTTGAATCAATAATGGGTGGTTCACTTTGTGATGAGTTAAGAGATGAGTTTCGGAACCCAGTTGAATAATGAAGGGGGAGTAATTTTGATAAATCATCTTAATGACGGAAGTGGATCCCCAACTGTATGCCCTTTGATTAATTACCTTGATTATGTAATGTTCTGTAAAAATGACATTATTTCGACATCCCAGGTGTGCGAACACCTACATAATGTAAATGTTTAGGCAGTTGAGACGTTTCCCCGTTTTGTGATCCGATTACGTATGCATCTACATAAGACTTGGTTCATTTTTGTAAGGTTAACTAATCTTGACAGCTTTCAGTACTATCTTTCCATGCTGTTGTTGTGGATGTTACATTTTCATAATTTGAGGGTAATTGTATTTGTAGAGTAGTAGGTAAATGTTCATTAATTGATGTTGATATCTTTGTAAATGTCGGCAATGTTGCTTTTGCGTTTGTTATTGTTTCTGTAGTTGTGTGTGTTGACAATGAAAATTGTTAATTACGAAATTGAACTTGTTACATTAATAGATTTGCTGATTTAGGTAATTCTAAAGGGTTTGTCCATTTCATTGCCATCACGCCTAAAAGAAATCCAACTAGTATAAATGCCGTCGACAATAACCCTTGGGATGATATTACAAACCCTCCTGATCCAGATCGTTGACGTGATGATGGTGATGGAAGCAAAATCATTATTCTTGTTCTTGTCAATGAGAAGGCTGAATGTCAGAGAAGTGAAAGGTTGATGAGGGAAGGGATTGTAAAGAGCCTCTTAAAAATAAAAAAGATACATCCGGACAATCCGAAGACCATGGCATGATATGTGAGCTTCGTGAACGGGGAGCTTAGGATCACACTAAAAATGAGGATAAAACTCAAACGTACCGACCATTTAATTGCAGGGTCAGTTATTTCTCAGTAGAATATGCAGAACAGAGGTTGGCGGTGCGGTCTGGGCTTCGATGATGACCAGAGCGGTCGGGACATCACTATTTTCGACGGGTAGAATCGGTATGTTCATTTCACAGCTGGTGTCGAAGTGTGCTGTACAATCGGAAAATTATCGAAAAATGCAGACGGCGCTGAAATAAATGTACAAAACGTTTTACGACGGCGACCATGCAACAGAATCATGTAACAAGAGAGGATTTATTTAGCGATTTTTGCTCAAATATAACCATTTTAGCCTCGTTATTTCCGCTTATATAACGACTCGTGTAATGGCTATTTTCATCAATTGTGATTAGGTTCATTCACGTGGCTTGCGCCGGTGCCAACTGGTGCCAAAAATATCCACTCCCAACTTAACCACTTAGGATCTGAAACTCTCTATTCTCTTTTGTGACCGCTGGTCGGGTTTCTATTCTACGTATGAGTACTGTAATCCGATATGGATTGTGAGCCAATCAGATAACGCCATATGTCGCAATAAAAACACGGCACTGGTTCTGCTCTGATCACGGGCTCCTATATAAATGCACCAGCCGGGGTTCGAACTCCCTATCAGCTAGTCCGTGGACCGTGGCACTAACCAGTACGCCAAACTGTTCTGAAAGGTGAGGGTAGATTACTTTTGATTGGGTTTTTTAGCATGCAGTTTACAGTTTTACAGTGCGCTCTTACACAGTTATCGATTTAGCCGCCGGCCGCTTAGTCTTTTAAGCTTAAAAACTATCGGCACGGCAGAAAAAAACTTGGGGATTCTTCCCTACCATCGATCCTAAAACGGCGACAAGATTCTCAACTTGGGTTATACGATACCTCGGTACCCTGAAGTTATAACACCTTTCGAATGACAACGTATACACGTGTTTGTGTGTCAAGATGATTCGACACAAATAATTTAAAGTTTGATAATAAAAATAATTATATAAATATATAAAAATAATTCATCAGTGAACAATGCCCCCTTTATTTCGGTTCGCTCGCTCGCTTCCGATCACCATACGATTTTCATCGTTATAAAATGGTTCAAGGTCACTTTGTGCCAAACGGAAGCGAATATAAAGACGGAAAGCAAGATGATTACCGAAGCGAGAGTGAAATCAAAAGTCAAATCAAAACCGAAACCGAGAAAAGCGAAAATCGAAAGCCGAGGCAAACGCGTAAAATCTAGTACGTGTGTTTTTAATTGCATTCTGAATTTGGTTGTTTCATTCCTGGTGTTCTGAATGGAATTATCATCACGATCTTCCGCCCGATCTGGAGCTCAGTTTTCCCAAATGTCGCACATTGTGAGAATCAACGAACGAGTCAACATTTTTAAAACAGTCTGATATACAAACGGTTCGCATTTCAATTATTTTCTACTTATATATCACTTTTCTACATTGTATTTCTACCTCCTCTTTGCAACTAGAAAATGTATTGCTGGATTGGTTATGCCTACACATCCTGCTTCAACTATTCTATGTGTACAGGGACTTGAACAACAGTTAATGTTTTTGGATATCACTCGTGCTATTGGTGGGCAAGTTTCGGCTTGTGGTACCTTTTCTGATATCTTCTATACACGACTAACGTCAAATATTTTTGTTGCTGGGGACTTTATAGGAAGAAGAAGAGAAAAAATTAGAGAAATAGAAGATGAAAATGGGAGTAGGGTTGGAGATGAAGGTGGGGGTGAACGATTGCTTTCATCGGGTGTCGATGGTTCATCACCTTCACAAAAGATGCCATGAAGATATTATGTTGGAGATACTGCTGTAGTGAATGCAAAAACTAGTGCAACGTTGGAATAACAACATGAGGGTTATGCTGCAACTACAGATCGACATGTTGCAACTCAAGATCGACTAGTTGTAACTCAAGTTATACTTGATGCAAATCAATCGAAATACAAAGACAAGTGGCAGCGACGGTACGTCAATATTTAGCATTCGATTGAACTAAGAAAAATCCTGATACAAATCTAACAACAAATATCGAAGTCCTTCTACAATAACAGGTACATAAATTATTCACGAACATCAACAACCACAGAAAGAAGGTGATGAGAAAGAAACAGCAGTTGATAATTATCACCAGAGTTGATGTCAGCACGTGGATCATGGTGTGAGAGAATAACAGCATTGTAGCTTGGAACGAACAGTTCAATCTGTACCACCACTCCCACTGGAAGTTATTAGATGTACACGTCATTAACCAAGTATGGTAAGTTGCAGTACCAGTACTCTCAAAACTACGCTCACCATCATAATCATTACAATTCAGAACACGTTCATCAAAATCATTTTTCAAAATCAAGTCCTGGTATATTACTAACGATTTCCTATTTTAAAAATTTATCAAGTAGGTACTTCATCTACTGTTATATGCAAAACCGTTATTTTTAATAGGAAAGAGGATCTCAGAGTTATTTGAAATAGATTGGATGTGTTAATGTATTAGTGGGTCATGGAGTTGATGATTTTTCTCGTCACTTTGGAAATTTAGGGAAAGAGTAAGTTGAAAATTATACACGAATCTAGCATATTATTCTTCCCCTTCATCATCAAATACTACAAATCCTACAACTAGAACCACTGCGTCACCTACACTTTCTCCTGACATTTAGTCAAGATGTACCTTACCAATTTATTTCCAGATGATAGTACAGTGAACAACACAGGTCATTGTTCATTCATTGCTTCAAGTGCAATGACGGGTTATTACCAGAACAAGTTTAATTGGACCGAAATGAAATCTCCCAAAACATACCATCCTCATAGATCCAACATATTGCTGACTTAAACTTCTTCGTTGCTATTCATCCGCATTCTCCATTGCAATGTCACCCCCATTCACCCCTCGGCATGGCATCTCTATTTCCAGCGTTTCTATCAAAGGCGATGATACTGACTTTCGAGTTGATTGATGTATCGTAACAAACACCTGGAATCGTCTAGTTTTCATCACCAACCGTCAAAGAGCTGTTTCTACTTATGGCTTTTCAGTAAGAAACATGACGTGAACCTCATCAGTTATTTCATTTAATGATAAGTTGCAATGTATACATCTCGCAAACACTGTCCTCATCTATAGATAGTCTGAAAAATATCGATTGCGAAATGAATCACGAACACGAATTGAAATCTCAATGAAATAATTTCACCCACGTGAACAAGTTATGCACTGTTAATTCATTGCAAACATGTAATGCTTGTCTTCAACTACTTCCTCCGTCATTCGTCGATCATCCAATATTTTTTGGCATTGCTTTATGAAGAATCCTAATTATTCATCACGTCATCATTCCATTCTCTAATGTAACCAATAATCAAAATGGTCATCTTTCCATAAGTGAACCGAACAAGTGTATTTTGGGTTTCCCTAAAATTCGATGAGGTCATCTTCTTGAGAAATTTCCATCGAATCAGACATGAGATTAGATCGGAACTGTTAAGAACAGTATTGATCTAAGTTTTCCCATTTCTGACGCCGTTTTGGACCGCTTTCCTTTTTTTATTTTTTCTTCAAATTACCCATCCCCTGACACAGTCAGTACCCACTGAAGACATATTACTATTGACATTCTAACATTGTGTGCTAATATTTATAACAGGAATGGTCTAAAGTGTAGGCATGAAAAGTTTATTAATTAAATATTTACAATAAGAATACAATCTGTTCCTGGAATTAATAACATTACTTGTTAATGTTTAACATTGTAAATTCTACTTGGATGAATTAATTCTACGCTTTAAGTTGGTAACTTTATTTTGAAACTGTTTCTGACTGTGGAAGTCATGCGGAAGTGCAAGTTTTCCAAAATTTATGAAACCAATTAACAAATCACAAGATTTACTTGCTGCAACATCGGGATTGTTCAGTAACATCCAAAAATCGGATCACGATACTTCTTCAGCATTATTTTCCTCTAAACTAAAAATCATCAACGTCCTTCTATGTGAAGAAGTACATTAATTTCTCATGGATGGCAACCACAGAAATAATAAGATGATAGTGAAACAGCATCTGGAAAAATATTATCGGAGGTGATGTCAGTACATGAATGATGGCGTAAAAGTATAACAATTGCAGAGCGTTGGTACGTACTGTAAAATATGCATCACCCTTCTCACTGGCAGCTTTTCTTTGTGTACTTCATCCACCAAGTATATCCCAATAACACGAACTTCTTCCGGCTCCACGGAAACATCAGTCTTTGTCAATTTTTCTACCTTTGATTCTTCTAGCTTGATTTTCTCACCAACCTCGTCGACTTTCAATGCATCAAACATCACATCTTCGCCAATTTCGTTTACACTTGCTTCGTCAACCTTCACTTTGTCAACGTCTGAATTTCCATATTTCAATCTGTTTCTTCGGCCTTCACTTATTCTACAAGATTTTACACCTTCTTGTGTTCACGTTTTTTTTCTGATTAACTTCCTCAGCTTTTTCATCATTTTTGGTGGCAAATTCCAAAATACCATCTTTCGCCTTTAAAAGATCTTCTGATTGTTCGACCTCCTTCACCATACTAGACACATGAAATTCACATGCAGTCTTGTCCTCAGAAAATTTTTCAACTGCCACAATATAGTCGACAACAGTAGCGATAGAAGCAGTAATAGTAAATATTTCTTCCACTTTTTCATTCGTATCCGGTACAGATGACTAGTCAATATTGTCTACAATAAAAGGTTCTGTAATAGGATCGGAAACTTTATCAACTTTTAACATTGCATCCTTATCTTCTTCAACTGCGGTTTTCTCAACTGAAACTTCCGCGTTCAAATCTTCTACCACAATTGGTGCAGAAACAGCCTCATCCACGGAAAACTTCAGGAGTATCAGCAACGGTTTCTTCGTTCATAGTTGACTTCTCTCACACGCGAACAACTTCATCCGTCACTGGAAAATCAACGGAATGTTTCGCGATTGGTACATCAGAATCTTCATCCGTCATTGTCTCTTACATTCCACCAGTCTCGACGACCTCAGTAGATTTTTTCTGAATTGATTCTTCAACTATCTCCTCACATAGTCAGCAGTCTGGATAATCAAAGAAGATCCATCTTGGGCTAGTATTACTTCCTCCTTGACATTACCAGCTGACTCGATAATATCGGTAGGTTCTTCTTGGAAAACTTCTTTCACTTAGTCCATAACTCTCTCCACAGCCTCTATAGCTGTAGTCGATGCCTCTTCGACTGGTTCTTATATTACCTCTTTGACTTTTTTTAGAAACAACTTAACATTTTGTCTTTTATTTAATCAATAGTAACTCAAGAGTCTCGATTGCAGTACTAAATTCTTCTTTTGAAACTGCCTCTTTCACCTCTTCAGCAGTATAGATGACATCTTGCTTGAACTCATCCAAAATGTTTTGAGGAGATATTTCTGAAGGTTGTTCTTTATCTAACTACTTTACCACATTGTCAGCAGTCTGGACAATTGAAAACTCTGTATCTTAGACTGGATCCATTAATTTCTTTTTGACATCCTGAGTTGTCTCGACGACCTCAGTGGATGCTTTTCGGATAGGTTACATCAAATCCTCCTTCAAAGTATCAACAGTCGTAGTTGATGCCTCTTCAACTGGTTCTTTCATTTCTTCTGTGACTTTTTCAGAAGCAACTAAATTTTTGATGTTTTTATCGGCTGATGGTACCTAAAGAGTCTCCATGATGGGATCAGATTCTTCTTTATCAGCTTCTTCTTTTATCTGTTCAGAAGTAAAAACAACATCTTGCTTGATCGTATCCACAACTGGCTCGGAGTCTGCATAAGGTAATTGTTTAATCGGTTCTTACACATCCGATTCTTCAGTAGTTGCATCCAGATTAGATTCTTCATTAATTAGAACGGAACCAGATTCTCCAATAGTTGGAACAGTACCAGACTATTCAATAGTTGGATCCGTATTAGATTCTTTTAGGAGCAACAAAATCATCAGATACTTCTTCTTTCGGCGGTTTCCGATCTTTTTAGGGTCTACAGGTAATGTAGAGAAATACATCTATCTAGAATGTAAATCCTCTTCCACAGATTCCGATGATGGCACCACAGTAGTTTCTTCATCTTTTGCATCTTTGTATTCTACTGTCGGCTCTTCTTCATCTTCCGTTTCCACAGCCAGCTTCTTTTCCGTTTAGACTACCCCGATCGCTTTACTAACTGCAGAAACCATAAAATTTTCCTCGTTTTCCTCGACAACCTCCAACGGCTCCCTAATATCGTGAATGTGTTCAACGGAAGGTGCTTCAACATTCTCAAGAATAGAAGCTGCAGTCTCCACATTAACTTGTTCTTCTTCAATACTGTTAGCTATTTTTGCTTCCACCGCAGTAATATCCATCGATTCTTCATCCTTATTCTGTTCTTCAGTGATCACATCAGGTGGCGCTTTCTTCGGACGCAGCTCCATCTGTCATAGCCTCAACCACCTTCGAAAAAATAATTTCAATTTCACCTGGAACATCATCCTTCGTCTTCTACTCCATCGCTGAAGCAGTGTGGGTTGTGATCTAAATGTCAAGAGTTTGGGTTGTTTCATCAGAAACGTTCATTTACATTTCAGTTTGCTCAACCACATCCTATACCGGTTCACGAATGTTAACATCTAATACACCGTATTTAGTCACTTCGGTAGTTACTGCAGCTTGTGTTATTTCAGTGTCTGTTTTTCATCCTTCATTGTCACCATCAACCTCAATTGGTTAACTTGGAACGTTCATTTTGTCCTCAGAAGTCGGTTTAAAAGCTACAAATTATTTCATCTGATCTTGTACTTTTTTAGGAGAAAAGCCCCCACCGCCCACGACAGTAAGATTGTGCGCAATTGTACATACAAAGGTATGGATGTCAGCAACTCTGACATGTCAATGTCTTTTAAGCAAAAAAGCGGACATTACAGTATTTATTTCAAAGAAGATAGTTGAGGCGGTGTAATTGATATTGATAAATTTTGTAGATGAATAAAATTACTTTAAATCATTACAGACACGTGTGTTTCTGAAATAATAATATAATATTATTATTTCAGAAACAGTACTAATTATTTATATACAGTATATTTTGAAGCTTATGCAAAATCCCTATCACAGACTTATTTTACTTTTATCCCGCACTAATTGCACTGTTAAATGACATCTATTAAATACTTGTCCAACTGTTATCTGACATAAACTAAACAAGTCTTTGTTATAAAGTGGCCTGGCAATAATACGGTGTTTGACTAGCGGCCGATACCTGTTTTAAAATTTTGCAATACTTTTCTGACAAAATTTCGAGTGTCAGAGAAGTATCTAACATTACTGCATGTAGGTATTGGACATTGTTCAAATGTTTGATAACTGTTTGATACATTTTCCTCAAAACTTCTCTACATTTTCCTGTTTCAGAACTAACATGTATCAGAAATGTATCAAACATTTACACACCGTAATTTCTACTAGGGTAAGGAGCATTGGTCCGAACGAATCTTCATCTAATAGTAAAGTGGTTACTGATTGTAATAGCGATGATTTGGATTAAAGAACAGAACAGTGATGTGATTGTAAACACTCCGAATAATCGTGGAAATCCTACAGATGTGGATAGACCTATTAACTAATTAGGATCCGTTGAAGTAGTACAAGTTAATTTGGAAGAATTCCGAATGCTGGAAGAAGAAGTTTGCCAATTGAAAGCCGATAAATCAAGACTTTCTGTGCTGATGAATGAGTATAAGGTAGGGGCAAATGAAAAAGCACGGGAATGAATGAATAAAGATGATTCAATAAAGGCTCTGAAAACGGAAGTTTTGAACCTTGATAGGAAAATATTGAAATGAAAGGAATGATGCAGAGTTCAGAAATTGTAAATACGGAAATTCTTAAAAATAAAATATGTCTGATATCAGCAAGAGTCGTGAAAAGTACGTGGTTGGGATTATAAAGCAAGTACCGACGAAGTACTTGGGAATTGCACTAGCGGTTGAACACAGAATGCAGAAGTGGGGATGTAAGAATCATGTGAATTTGACCCATATTAGAATTGAAATGTCAGTAACTGGATGAACAGAGCTGATATTGTGATAGAGAATGGATTTGAACGTTTGGACGGTTCAATGATGGTACCAATGCCTTTCACTCTTCTTTACAGCGGAAACAATATATACGTCTGGGTTTTCGGCACTGAATGCCTACATTCAAACGGCGTAGAGTTTGGGTGGATGTACTACACTACTTGATTGAACTTTTCGGTGGTTTTATAGGTTACATCCACAATTATACAGCGTGTGAATGGTTATGGACGGTAGCTACATGAAAAATATACGCGTTTGAAAATAAAATGGACGGGGAATTTACCAGGGCATACACACAGTGTATGTAATGTGAATGTGGCATACAAAAATAGTTACGGACAGTGGAAAATAAATGAAAAGAACAGTCCGGGCCATCTTCCACGTTTTGAAAAAACAAACGGATGTCCAATGCAGAAATATCTACATTTGCTGAAATTATTTATGTATGTAATCAAAGACCGGAACTACACATTTTGTATGAGAAAGTGAATGAATACTTCATAGGACACTACGAGAAATGCATTTTACAGTGGATGGTACTTTCACGATGTTTTTCATGTATTGAATGTAAAAGTGCATGTAAACTACATCTATTATTCCGTATCT
>JAULBU010018856.1:0-20055 GCA_032358235.1 Odonthalia washingtoniensis | reverse complement strand
GAGGCGAAGTTCTCGTATCAGTCGAAGAGTCAACGAGTTTTCGAATAAACAGCCTTCCTCCTAGTTTCGCTATCACCACACAGTTGTTCCATCGTTTATTCATTCGTTCAAATTCAACTTCGAAGTCATTTTCTTAATTTTCCACAATCACCACCTCTGGAGAGGTGGTGATGGGAACACTGAGTGCAGCGGATATGGAGTCAAGAGGAGCTGCGGCTGCAGTGGCAGATGGAGCGAGATTTGTTTGCATATGAATCGAATGTGAGTATAGAGGAAATGAACGAAGTGTGGAAAGTGATTTGTAGTGCCCTTCTCCAGCAATTGCGCTCTCAGTACACCGCTGATAACGCTAATCACCATCAGACAAACCTCCACCTTGTGATTACGATTGGCCGCAGTGGCCGCAGTCATTTGCGAACATAGTTCAACAACAATCTCCATATGCTACGAACATGTCTTCGGGCCGTAATGTTCTTAAAATATATGAAGAGATTTCCGTTCCTCGTCAAATCCTAGGGACTGAGCGAAATGTTTAACCTATAAATTATCCTTCTGTGAATGATTCTGCAATACCAAGTCATCCACATCCACTTAATCATGTGAATAAGACGGTACAACGAGCAATTTATGGAAAGGAAGTACCAGTGATGTCAAGCAACTAATTCAGTCGCTGTTGCTGTCATTGCGGCTGTTGGAACGTCCACTTCATCAGGCTCAAGAAATACGTACAGAAGCCACTTATTTGATGTTACGGATGAGGAGGAGACTCTCTTGGGGAAGAGGATCTTCCAACACCACAGGTTATTTACATGTTTAACAATGGGTTTGTGTAACATTTTTTCTGTGTTTACCAATGGAGTTCGAGAAAGTTGTTTCGATTCAATAATGGGTCTCGGGAAAGTTGTCGTCGAATATGTAACGAAAGCATTTTACGGTTATCGTTATCGAACGATTGGAAGGAACTATTTCTTGAAAGAATGCTTGTGAATTAAAGGAGACATGCGTTCTGTAACAAGTCCCGAAACAATTATTATTTATTTGAAACCGTTTAATGCAAAACCTAATTAACATTCCATTTGATTAAACACGCTGAAAACAATCGGAACTTCTTTAACAACTTGAAAACAACTGTTATGTTTGAAAACTTGACTACGTTTGTTCACAATAATAGTTTGTTCGCTACATACAAACTGCTTCTACTCCTCCGGCTCCAGAAAGATGTCCATTGCATGTGGAAATAACATTCCGATTGAAAAGTGTGGATACTACAAATATCTGCCTACTACGAAACCCTGGGTTCGACCAGATGTACGTACGTCTGGTTGTATAGAGGAAATAAGTATTGGTGGGTATCAACTACTGCAAACGGAACCAGAAGGAGTAATACACTTCATCAATTGTTACAAAAACATGCACTCAATCACTGGCATATTCCATTCATGTTTTAAAAGTCGGAATCAGTTCCTCTTGAAATGTCTTTAATTCCGAATGACTGATCATTCCATACTCACTAGAGAGAATAGTTTCATAACATATTTCAAATCCTATTGTCGTACTGTATCAATTTCATCTTGTCCTCAACTCAGATCACGCACTGATTCGTTCTCTTTATTGAATAACTCCATTATTAAATACCGCCATTTTCATCAACAACAGGTCATCCTTCCACCATCCTGGTTAACATACTATGTAGAACTGCACATATCTAACTTTTCCGCACGAATCGTGCGAACAAGTGATATCGGATATCATGTTAACCCAGTGCTTATGTCGCCACTGTAGGACCTAGAATATGGATTTAATCACACGAAAGCACCGCTCAATATCCTTTCGTTTTTTCTCTTTTTCATCGGTGTACGTCTTTTCCATTTAATTTGTCGGGTGATGGATCGACTTCACGAGTAACGGCCAGTTGGGATATACATCATCCCCTATAAAATAAAGTGGCTCCCTCTCCTGCACATTATCAGTCAATTTGTAGGTACTATATAATTTAAACCAAAATTCACATCGAAAAACTGCTTCGCATCAGTGGCGATACTGCCAAGACATTTAGATAATTGCTCAACACTGACAGACCCGCCAACTAACTCCAAATATATAATTTTCGATCGCACCAGGCTCCGACCACAATTGTTGAAAGTTTTAATTTCTTTCGGTTGTGATACTGTCTCTTCTCCGTGAAGGGGTAGAGTTTTCCATTTCAGTTTCATACACTTGAGAAATCCCGCGCATCTATTTAAACCTGCCTACCCGTAGCTTCGTTAAATGTTCTGTAGTTCCTCTTTTGCTGGTTTTCTGTTTTCGTAAATGGTAACATATCTTTCAATAATATGATTCAAAAAATTTAAAAGTACACCAAACTGGGTAATTAATAAGAGTGACGATATTTCTTAAAGACCATTTTCGAGGAGCAATGCACATTTAGTGTGAGTGACAGTAATTTCGATATGACACTAATTAACATCAGTTTGAAAACACTGTCACTCACACTAGTTAAATTGTCCCAATTTAGTATCACTTTCGGAAATTCCCAATGATATTCAAAAACGGTTATACAGCACTGGCATCAACATCTGACTCGGTAGCCTCGCCGTCAAGATCATGGTCCGTCGTGACAGGATGGCCGTCAAAATTGTGACGGTAGCTGAGAATACTGTTCTGCAGCTCTGGCGATAACTGCCTTTCCTCCCACACCCCGTTGAGTTTCAAAGCCATCCCGCAACGGATCAAGGCCTTTCGAACAAGTAAAACATCGTCCCTGTTCCGTTTCTCTCCAACTGCAGTCACCACATCTGCCGCTACAGATAAAAACTAGCGCCTTCCAGGGTTGATTAATTTACCAGACCCCTCGCGTGCGTCACTACACATGGAATTGGAGATCATTTTCATAACTCGTTTGTCCCATCGATCCCTCCACTCAGACTTCAGCCGTTGAGTGACAAAGGAGTCTGCTGATTGGACGAGGTCCATGGCACAGGCCGGAAAAAAGCGAAGCTCGGTCTGACTCTTCTGTAATGTTGCTTTTGTTTCCTCTGTAAGCTTATGGGCGCTGCAATTATCGACATAAAGGATGCGCTTCCAGTTATCAGGAAGGGGCCTGAAAATGGGCATCTCTCCCAACCAATCATTAAAATGATTCGTATCCATCCATCCTTTCGGAGATGATCTGTCAGTAATCCGTGGCACATCATCATGTAACCCCCTGATTGGATAATACCGATTCGCATTTTTGAAGATGAGCATCAGAGTGCACATGACGGAATTATTTCCTCCACCGAGCATCACCATAAGTGTCATTCCCTCGTCTCCACTTACCACATCAGCGAAAGTGCAAGCCTGCAGTAGGCAGTCATTTTTGTGTTCGAATATTCCAATTTTAAATTTTGCATGACGTTTAACGTTAAAGTCAACAGTATTGAGAAGGATGGTTTGAATTTTTCGTCTGAATTTGATTCAAATTCAAAACGTTATTTTGAAATATTAGTGTCACTCACATTAGTTTGAATATGACACTATTTAACGTAATACACTAATTACCTAATTTGGTGTAGATGTGTAAAGTCTCCTCAGCCATGAAGCTCTCATATTCCAATTGGTCGAACGATTCGCTTGCCCGTAACAGACGAATACATCACAATAAAGTTATTTGAGAGGGATACAAAGCTTTAAAGGGACCGATTTTTCCGTCCCCACACCTCCGTATGTAGTCTCATCAAATCCCCTCGGATTAAAGAATATAGCACAACCAGAATTCAAAATCTTCTTCTGAAAGTTTTGCCCGGATACAAGGCGAGTTTCTCTCTTCTATCAAAGTAGCCCAGAGTTCAAAAAGAGTCTAGATGTCTCATATTTACTGTACCACCTCTGCTCCCACTCAAAGTCGCCTCCTCGCCTCCTCCTCCTCCTCCTGATGCCGTTGATGTTGTAGTACCACCTCAAAAATAGTAGAAATTATTGATGACCGACGCTGATGGCGTTTCAAATTTTTTTCAAGATAGCCCATTTTATATGCTCTTTTCTTCACCCTCATCCCGGCGGCGAGGAGTGAATTCCAGCATAGTTTTACGATTTAAAATCCAAATCATTCGTAATGTCCTTTCTGTCAACGTGTGTTGTAAAAGTACAACCCACGTTCATCTTCCAACCCACGTTAACGTACACCACCACCCCATGACGCGCAAACTGGTATACGAAATTATGATTCGTGGGGTACCGTGTACCCTACACACACAGTTTTTAGAGAGAAAACTGACAGTGTGTACCCACACACTGTCAGTTGTCTCTTTAAAAAACTCTTTCAAGGCAGAACTACGAGAAAACGGTCCGGGATTATACGGTTCCAGTTTGATTAATAAACTTTATTGCCTATCTTCGAAGCATGGAGTTGCTCTTAGATTTTCTTCGTATTATCAATTTGCTTTGTCCCAAGAATCAACTGTTTAGAACATCTCCAAGGGGGTTTCATTTTCCTTGGTTTGTACGCGGCGTGCATAAAATTCTCTTTAGAAACGTTTTCAGTAGGTATAGGTGTTGCAGTTGGGTTGTAATATTAAATGAGGAAATTTCATGTTGTGGTAAAAATATGAAGAAGTTCCACAAAATGTGGTACAATTTTTTTAATAGCAACAATCTACTTTTGCAAAATTTGGTACGTGTGATTTTGCAATTTTGTGGTACTGCTTACAGTGGCAAAAGAGTTCCAACATCTCCCTTTGCTAAATTCATTGGAGTGAACTTAAGAATTTTGATATCAACATCGAAGCATACGCATGCCAATCAATCATCACTTGCAGTACCAATACTTTTGATAAGCATAATGTCCATCCATAACTATTCTGAGCATTCTCATGCAGCCATTCAATCGACCGTCCCCTCTTTACTTGGGAGCCAAGTAACGCCAAATTCACCTCAGGAACTCGGACAACCTAAAACCGCGACATCATCAGAACCGATACCACCACCAACCGTTGAAGTAGATAATATAGAAAGAGCGCAACCATTTCCTACAATTATTCAGATCCACCTCTTTTCCGGGCAAATATTTCCTGATTTGGTAACGGCGAAATAACAAATAAATAACAACGCCCTGTTTCAGAACAATAGATTAATAATTGTCCGTAATTCTAGAGGTAGGTCATCAATTGCCTACGCATGCTCCACTTCATATGAAGTGAAGGAAAAAGTACAAATAAAAAAGGCTGGTAAAATCTGTCCTTTTTTTGTTCGTCCTCGCAGACAAGGAAAATATTCGAATAAAGAAATTCATTCAAAACAGTGGGAGATATGTGGACGTGGATGTTTTGGGCATGTGAATTGTAGTGGAACGACAAAACCATTTTCAAGGGATCTGGCTCGTACTGCTGTCATGAGAGATCTTCTGAAAGAAAATAGAAATGGAACCGCTACATCCATAAAACATACTGTAAAGTCTCACCTTGAAGTCACGGTTGCCACAAATACTCTCTATTATGCTCTTGATACAATCAAAAACGAAAAGAATCTATATTTTCAAAAAACATTCAAAGAATTCCAAATTATATAATAAAATTTGTCAACAAAAACCCTGGTTTATATTAATCTACAATTATAAACGATTTATCTATTTTTCAGTATGTACTTATCACAAAATCTCCAATTTTAAAAAATCATGCAAACAGTAGTAACTTGTTCCGCAGTAGATGTTGTTCATTTCAAGAATAGGTTATACCGTGGACGGTTGTTTTTGCGTTCATCCATTGATTCAAATAATAATATAATTCCTTCTGCGTTTGGAATGTGTATGACTGAAAGTAAAGGAAGCTGGTCATACTTCTTTAATGAAGAGAAGAAATCCTCTTCCTTACTTTGCCAACAAACCACATTCCCTGATAGATCTAAATGTATTTTTGCTGCGTTTAAGAACATATACAGTAATAAATATCATGTGGCATGTGCTCAATATATTCTAAAAACGCGGAATCAGAAACTAGAAACAGTTTCGGCCGATCTGATTCTTATTTTTGGGCACTTACAGCGTCGGCCATTTCAATGGAATTCAAGTATAATTTGGAAGAATTGAAAAAGGAGAACTTGGCAGGAGCAAATTATCTAAATGAAATAGATCATAAAATTTTGGCAGTTTATCCCTGGCATAAGAACAATGTTGTATGCTGTGCGCGGCAAACCAGTCAGACAGTTGAGTCGAAAAACGGGTCTTTTTTAGACGAGAGAAGAAGATCCTTTAAATGCAATTGATAAAATCATTGAATTACAAGCTACATTGGTTGAAGAACGAAGACAGAAGGCTAAACGAATGAAGGGGCTCGGAATGGTGTACACAACATACGCAAAAAATATATATGATGAAGCAATAAAGTGTTCAGACTCCTATAATGTTGTAACTCAGGGAGATTCAGATGTAATATTTGTACCCGGGAAACAATCAATTTCAAACAGAAGAAGGCGTGTATACTTATTTAACAAAACCTGTTCTTGTTTCTTAAGGTAACAAAGGGGAATACATTGTGTTCATTCAATTGCAGCAGAACGAGCTTCGATTAGCTTAGATAACATGGACTGGTATAATAGCTCCTGTTGAGAAATTTATAAAGTGGATAATTATTACGATGCTTATTGGAATGCTCCATCATTCGAATTTAATGACGTGGAAGAAGTGGAGGGCATGGAAGAAATCAGAGCCCCATTGAACCCAAATCAAAGGAGTAGACCGAAAAAGAGACGAATAGCCTCACGTGGCGAAAAAATAGCGACAAAAAAGTATATAAATGTGGACGATGTAGTGGAACTGAACACAATCGCTCTTCATGTTTTTCCCAACAGGCAAATTAATATGTAAAAATGGTTGTCGCTTACTATCGGAGGGGAAGTCTTTGGAGACAAGAGCAATGCCTAAAATGTTTTCCTCGAGGATGATGACGTACATGTCGCGACGAAGGCACGATGGATTTATTTATGGAGGATGTTGGAACTTTTACCACTGTAAGCATACCACAAATTGCAAAATCACACGTAATACATTTTGCAAAAGTAGATTGTTGCTATTAAAAAAAATTCGTACCACATATTGTGGAACTTCTTCATACTTGTACCACAACATGCAATTTCCCTAATATTAAATTCGGGCTGCAGTTTGAATATCTAAATTTCAACCCGAAATGTATCCCACTACTTAATTTTCAAGTAAAATTAAGCAAACAGTTGGACCAACCAACTGAAAGATGCATTTTTTAAAATTAATGTTGGCCCATATATACAGGAATATTCCTCCGGTGACGTTTCTCCTTCTCGCATACAATGCCGTCGTAGGAAGTCTAGCCGTTTTTTAGTGGTTAAAGTAGTTTGCAACGTGTATCGGTCGATGAGAATTGCAGGAAAGCCCATTTAAACCTAAATTGGAACCACTATCCCGCATTTCTTCTTTTCACCTCGAACCACACCCTCACCCTCAACTTCTGCGTCAATTAGTTTATACAAACAAGTCGATGCCATTTTGAAATGAATGACAGGAACTTAACTACGACAAGAGTGTACCCGTACCCCTCATGCAACACCGAGACGGAGCGACTGCCAGAGAGTTTAAGGTGGAGAGCAGGTAATGTATACGGACCAATGGATCGCGTGGGCGTCCAAGAAGGGAAATAGATACGGTAAGAAAAAAGCCACGAATACACGAAGAGTGGAAGTTAATGAATTATCATACAAAGGACTGTGTATATGTCAAGGATGCGTCAACGACGCAGAGCAGATTCGATAATATATTAGGAGAGACTTCCATCTTGACAAGTTTGCCAAACGAGAATGATAAAGGCTTTATCATAACGCAAAGACTGGCAAAATTTTCATTTTGATCAAGTTGTCAAAACAAAAGCCATAAATGTGTAAACGTAATCATAAAAATTTCAATAAATCCCCCTTTTTAATGATTGTTTTTATACTGTATTACCCAAGTGGTTTGTTGCTGCGAGCTGTTTCATGTGCACTAAAGTCAATAGGAATTTCACCAGAGTACATAATTAACTGCAGAGAATCTATCAAAGGACTGTTTGATTTGGTTCCAGGTTAAGTGAGGTTGATACGACCAGGGATCAAAATAATCTCAATAAAGTTAAAACGCTAGAACTCGAACCGAATAACATTCACACCAGCGCGTATAGATTTTTCTATGCTGTTTCTTTTAGTGGGCGGCGATGTAAATATATCCTTTGTGTTCAATGAAAATATTAGACAAACATGTTGATTCGTAATTTTGGACAGAGCTTGAGCTAGTACTTTACCTTCGTCAATTGCTTCTACAGCTGCTAGAATTTCTGCAGCACCAACCAATCCAACGGGACCCTTTGCTTTGTGTGAGGACCGTGATAGTAAATGAAACTCCGAATGTTAGACAAAATCTCTAAACAATATTCCAGCTATGTAACACAGTCGTCCATTGTCACAAGATCGACCAGCATTTGAAAACACTAGAATAGACATTTTTATATCTAACGGAGGAGATTCAAACGAAATAGAAGTACCCAAATTTTAATTAGACGAAGCCCATTTATTTGGTTGATTAGTTGCTTTACAGTTGGGTTTGGATCTGATTGCTGCATGCTACTTGAGATCTAGGCTCACAATATTGATGAAGTAATTCAAAGCCATCCAATGCAACTATTTAGTGACGCAAATGATTTTGATTCAATTAAGTTGAGTGGCTCGTCAATTTCACTACGTCTACTTCGTGACATCGGATGCGCCTCGAGCACGTTCATCTTATCATCTCTGCTGGTTTCGATATTGTATTCACCATGCTGAATAATGTTGAGACCAAAGAATCGAACATTTCCTGGACCATGTGGTATTGTACCAAGTTTAAAGTGTTTATCGATAGACTCAATAACCATCTGTACCATTGAATGAGTACCGGTTATGATAATGTAGTCCACGATTTTTCCAAGCAGGCAGATTAAGTTGTTACCATATTTAACGTATAG
Organism: Odonthalia washingtoniensis; assembly: GCA_032358235.1. Lineage (NCBI taxonomy): Eukaryota > Rhodophyta > Florideophyceae > Ceramiales > Rhodomelaceae > Odonthalia > Odonthalia washingtoniensis. The sequence goes on along the minus strand of JAULBU010018856.1, from coordinate 11,080 downwards.
GAGCTGTGGGATAAGCGAGATTTGAGTGAATCCAATGCCAAAATAAGAGTGATCTTTTAAATCCTTCTACTTTGAATTAGCATTGACCAAACCATATGCTGCAGTTAAGAGAAGCCAAAGCACCTTAATACGATCAAAACACTCACGAGACAGAACGACGTATACATCCCTCATTGCCTTTCTTGTTTGAAGAACGGCGGTCTTGACATCCAACTTGGATGTTTTCCAATTTTTAATTGTAGCTATTGAAAGTAAAATTTCATACCAACTGGACTGCACATAGAGCAATCACTACGGGGATTATCTGGGATTGAATCTTCATTACCATGGGGCTCTATGAATGATTATAGCTTCAGCGTCGTTTCGTCATTGTGCTTGAGCTTGTAAATGACAAGAAATATGATTGTGTTGGCATTGGATGGTATTTTGTTGTTTTCTATGCATTGTACGATTTTCTTGAAATCAGATTCTTCTAAGTTGTACGAATTGATGAGTAAGTAAGATGGATATTCTTTAGCTCAGTGCTTCAGAAATACTTGATTACCGAAATGGTTGCACATCTGCCGTACAACTGGTTGTATACTTCTTGTCAAGCTGGGAACTGTTGCACTAAGAGCTGAAGGAGTCACTGCTGTTGCTTCAGTAGAGATTTCCATGTCATCTTTTGAATCTCTTGGAAAATTGTGATGACGCCAGACTTGGTCATCAGATTCAATACATTCGTTATCATCATAGTCATAACTGATGTTGTACTTTCCAGTTGACATTTTTGATTTAACAGTAGTTGACCTGGACAGAACTGTTTCTAAATAGGCCAAAGTACCTCTATCTTGTCTCCAATATTTAGAAGAACACGCTGGTAGTTATCGGAGAACAAAGGCGGAGAAGATAGTGATATTGTACAACTCGTAGGAGTTGGTTCCGAAGTATCTTATGTCGGTAATGCATCGACAGATGCCACTTGTGAAATTAATTCTTGGATAGCCAAATCGAGCTCATCGTTTGCTCTACGAACAGTAGCGGCAAAGGAAACATCTATCAGAGAATGACATACATCTTTGACCGCAGCACGTATTGCGCGACAATTAGATTCAGAAACAGTAATAAAGGCTGTAGTTGGATCAAAATCGAGAATCACCAGAGCTGAGAGCCATGTTCCACTTTTCTTTTTGTCTTGATTGATGTAAACTTTCACGAGGTCCGCTGGCGATATCTTGAAATCCGTTCGTGACTTGAAAGAAATAATTCATGTTAATTTTCGCTTTGCCATCAGGGTTAATTGAGAATCAATTAAATCTTGTGGTACATATGATGGTTTAGATGAGACAGGACGTGTAAATACCTTTTCGATTTCGAAGGCACTAAGATTATTAGATCCGCATAGGTCGTTTGAGCATCCGACTGCTTGTTCAGTTAATATAGTAGTTGATGAATAAGAGAAGAAATTTTTAAATCGAAGGTAGATGGAGAAAATTATGTTGTTTTTAGACTATAGGACATTATTTGAGTGGCCTAGAGGTGGGAGAAGTTTGAAATCTGATCCTGTCGATTTTACAAAAGATATAAACGTTTAAACGTAATCAAAAAAATGGTATTATCGCCATCAATTTCCTTTTTCACGCAATGGCCGTCACTTTTCTTCACCTTCTTCTTACAAATTCTGTCAAACAACAATATACACAACTTCTTTTCCAATTTTCCAGCACCATCCGAACCAGCCCACCATTCACCATACACATCATCGCCACATTTACTATTATGTTTTGACCCAAACGTACTGCTACCTTCCATCATTTCCGGACCATTACATAAGGTTATTCACCCGTGAAAAATGTTCTTCGTAATGCTCCTCATCTCCCTCAGGAGTTCACGTGCCAGTAGTGAGGTGATTAAAATGTTTCAAGTATTCAAATTAACAGCCGCAGTATCTAGTTATTTCTCTTTCCCTCGTCTTTTTCCTCTCTATTTTACGACTAACAGAATAGATGGGAGCACCCAATATATCCAGAATTGCACCAGTGTATGATAAGGAATCATATAAATCCAGTGCTGAATGCAGCTTAAGTTTCTCACCCCATGCCTTGTACCCTACTCACACATTGCACCTTTTCTGTAATTACCACACATAAGCCGCTTTCTACGCACAGTTCAGGCCTTCCATTAACTATCTCGCAATATTCATCGTTATAGCTCTCAATATCGACTTTACCAGTCAATTCAATGACCGGGACTTCCTTTCTCAACTTTTCTTTCTCTTTTTGACCAACAAAGAGCCAGACACACAACATATAATTTTTTCTTTCCATCTATTCTTCACATTTCCATTCTGAATACATCATTTCTTAGTTTCAATTGTTTTCAGTGTGATCGATTGCAGCTTACTGTTTTTGACTAATCGCAATCTCCCGTCCTGGGATGGTACTCAGGTTGGGGATAGAACATGCCGACATCTTGAAGATTAATTTTTGCAATATGTATAAAGCGTTTCTACATAATGTTTTCAAATGACAATATGGGAATAATTTCACTTGTAAATCGAACATGGTCTTTGCTCTTTCCACGAAAAGGAGAAAATACGAACTTGTAATATTGCTTATGCCCATTTTCTACAGCAAAATTAAAAATGAAAATGGAATGAATTCGACAATGCAGTTTTGACCGTGTTGTTCTGTCATTCTCATCAATATGGCACACATTTTCAAATACCGTGAAGCCTGCCCATTCAGACGTCGTTCTCATGACCACCGTGAGCCGAATTGAGGACTTAAAATTTCTGATGATGTCTTGACAATGGACGGAAGATTGTTCCCCGTTTTTAATGCTACATATTCAGAAGAAGAGCTGCAGAAAATTCAAAAAGAGTATAAGAGTCGAAGTTGGTTTCTTTTCACCTTTATTTATCTAAAGAGGAGTGAGAATCTGTTTCGATGAAGGTCTGATATTCGAAGCAGTCCTCGAATGGTTCGGCGTATTCCGACATGTCTTAGGGAGCATCTAGGCGATATGTAGATATAACCTGAATAGGCATGATGCCTATTGTAGAGTATCGAAGGTACGTGCATCGACCGCGTGATAGTGTGTGTAACACGTGACGACGTGTACAGCTGTTTCGGCAGAGGTACAGTACGTATTGCGTGATAACCTGCAGTGAGTAAAATTTTGGGTTGTAGTTTGGATATTCAATCTGCAACCCGAATTTCAAAATTGCAATGAAAGTACAACCACTCTGTTCGCTAAATACGTTTCTTTACAGAAATGTATACACGTACAAACAAAGCCAAATGCATCCCTTCTGGAGATGCTCTGATAAACATATAGTTTAGTGATGAGTCATACGAAATATGTTAATGGATGATTACTGCAGCTATACGTAGCGAGGTTGAAGGGAAAAGTGTGTAAAATATATTGAGTGATGAGATAAGACGAGACTAGTAAAGTCAAGTGGCTCAGATAACTACTTTAATAGGGAAATAAGGAGCCTCTACTGGGCAAGAATAATAATACTAAAACGGACGTAAAAGTAATAATTGCATATTTGTATTATGTGAATCTAATTGGAATACAATTAGACATAATAAAGGAGTGTAAAATGGCCTCTATTAGGCACAATAAAGTAAGTAGGTCGTGAAAGTAATAATTGAAGACCAATAAAAGGTCTCAAAGCACAGTTCGAAATAATGAAAGAACGGTATCTCTCAGAATTATAACTGTATGTGAAATATTTAAACATGATTAGGAAAATTATATAGAATGGATAAATTTAAATTAAATTGTATACATTTTAAAACTTGTAAGAACACGAATGTAGCCGAGACATCTTTTATGGTATTAATTCAAGATATGATCAAATTTAACGTAAAAGTTTGCGACTGTAGTCCCAATTATTTCTCGTTAGAATTGTGTACGTACGTACAGTCCCAAATATTAGGGTGGCCCAAGTTGCAATAAAGGTAAATTCATTGTTCAATTGGAAAGTTATACTAATTGTCCTCTAATATGTTAAGAGAAGTAGATTTCATTAGATTTGTGAAAGCATCAGGGAGATTGTATTATGTGCGGATGAATCCAACATTTGTAATCTCTTGTTTTTTGGAACCGTTCCGTACACTTGTAATATCGGCCATGAGAAGTTTCTCGTCGAAATAACTTCATTTTGTTATGAAATAAAATAAATACTCTGAATCGGTGAACATCTTAAGCGGTAGATGAAGGATATAAATTTCCTCTAAGTTGAGATGGAAAGTGTATCCATAGTCAAATGAAACAAAGAAAGAAAATATTTCGGCAGCGAGAACACTACGAACGACTAGTATGAAAGTCGTCATTCTTGTCACATAGTAAACAATATATAAAGTCTGAGATGTAATATCGGAGTTTTTGGCAAACAAAGAATCGCTGTAAAAACGTAACTGTAGAGAGGATTTATATAGCTTAGGAAATTACATAGTTAGATCAATTGATTTCATGAGGTGACGAATAACTTTGAATGAATCTTGTGAAAATAATTTCTCAGTCATTTGCGATAAATAACTTGCACGAAATCTTATATCTGGTCTATGATAATTTATTCAAGATAGTTTGGCACGGGCACAGCGTTGATCTCCAAAATTGGCATCAAAAGATAGAGGTTTGAGTGTTCTGATGAAGTTTGATTGGATAATATAAACTACATCAGTTGAGTAGGTATCAATACAGGCAGATGTAATATTTCCGTGTACACGTACATGACAGTCGAGATTGTTAAGCGCCTTTTCGTATGTTTCTCAAATTCATCAGTACCAGAAATGAAGTGTTCATCTACATAGGCACCAAGAATTAATTCTAAGTTTCCATCATCTGAAATTTCATAATATAGCCAGTGATCGGAAATGTAAGGTTTCGTCTCAAGGTCTTCTTCAACATGATTTTTGGAAGTACGATCCCAACAGTTGTTGCTTTTGTGTATCCGGAAATGAACAGCTCACTTCAAATGTCGCAGTGTGGTGGTGCAAAATAAATGCACTGTACTGCGATATTTTCATCAAAGTGAATTGCCGCCGCTACTGTAGTGCAGTTCGACACTGCGAATTTTGTAGATTTTACTGTTAACATTCATTTTACGGAAATTTTGAAAACTGAAGAAAAATTGTGCAGTTCTGGCATTTATCTATCGCAGTGTCATTGGAAGTGCACAATTTTTACATTTCATTTCAGAAATTAATTACACGTTTATTGTATTCTGTACTTTTAAATATGGATACTTTGAGCGGTTACAATTTAAAAATTTCACTTAAACCAGGAGAAATGTTGGGTTGAATAAAGTGGAGGTGATAAACTCCATCAGATGGTAGTGCTATCGACTTTTAAGTAGAGATGAAATTGATTTAGAGGCCGATCCGATTGTAATTTCAAAATCATCCTTTTTGCAGAAACTATGGTACTGCCATTGTCTCATCATAATGATGTGACGGAAAGAAACGGTTGGTACCTTAAGTACTCCTAAAATAATAGCTTCCAGAGACTAGTAGTAGTAGTCTCTAGAATAAGATTATTCCGCCAACCAGTGCACTCATTTCACTGAACTTGTGAACATCTGATAATTGAACGTTAAACTATTAACATTAAGCTCCTACACATATTCATCTATTTCCGTCGATATGATAAAGCTTTTGCACAACATGATGATTTGAATGTCGTTTTTCTTATATGAACATCATACCATCTGAATTGAAGTTCACCCTAGTACGTTGAACTTCAATTCAGATAGTATAACGATCATATGTGCCCATTAGTTCACCCCCAACTGCATAAGGTTCTTCACAATCACGTCATTTACACTTGCAGTGCATACATTCACCATAGTAATATCTCATATTATATTTCTTCTACCATAATCACTAACTGTTCCAAAAATTTAGATTAAACTATATTCACTGTAATTAATTATGTAATGTTTAAAATTATAATTTGCAAAAAATTAAACGGTTAAAAGTTGGCATTTTTTCAATTCCAAATGGAATTATAGAATACAGTGGAAATAATTTATTTCAGTTACACCGTCAAAAGGTGACACTAATTTACTAACATCCTGTTGTACGTCAAAGTTTTACAATATTGCGCTTAATTGATTAAATATTTTAAAAGTCATCAATGATGAATTGAATTTAACATAGAGTAATGACTAAAGTGGCACTCCAGTCATGACTTTATGTTAAATAAATTGAATTTAACATAAATTCATATCATTATCACGATAATCACGTGATTCTAACATTCTTTCGTGATTAAGTTTATCTAATGCAACCAGTTCTGATCACGTTACACAAAACATAATTTTATTATGTTCATAACTCACGTTCCCTATAATTTCTGTCACTTATGCGATTTGTTTAATTTATTTACTTTCTCCGAGCATACAGTCAATTGTAATGTACTACATGTATATGTCAGATTCGCATAGTATGTGAAGCTGGCATATATACGTAGGAAAAACAAAACAACAAATAGTGAAAATTTTGTGTTTTAGTATTACATATAAAAGTGTTTCTATTTATATATGTTACTTATATAAACTGGGTGAAATTGAAATTTTCGTGGTATTACATTTAAATGTAATTGTAATAATCTTTCTATACGGGAACGAACGATGCGTGATTCAAGACTGGTTTTATTATCAAATGTTTACCGAATCGATTCAAAATATAAATGAGGAAAATATACATTGTCGCTATTCCAAATCTGAATGTGGATATTGATCTGGGGACGAATTAGGCTAAGAGTGATAGCTTCCATGAGGTACAAAAATTTCATCTTCTACAGAAATGGGCATAGTTGTTTCTATTTCCAAGACATTATAAACCCCTTAATCTTGGTTCGACGCTGCATGCTCATCTTTCATAAAACGGACATTACCAGATCTTCTATTAATTCACTTCTCTCGCCATTTGCTGACCCATCTCCATCAATGTAATTAGGATCATTTATGTACTTCATTGTACAACATGGAGCAGAAAAAATCCAGCCCGTACGTGTCATACTATTTTTGTCGAAGAACTTGTGTTTTAATTCCAAAGCCCATTTTCTAATCCATTCTCTGGGAACTTCCAAGGAATCCATAAACCATTCCCCATACATCTTCGTTATATTGCTGATATAGTGCATGTATTTATAAAATATTATACTATAGTAATAACAAATAATGTTACGGGCGCCTACCGGAAAGTTCATGAACATACCAAGTCCAGCATCTGGATACTTGCTTTTTGATGGCATCACGGCAACATCTAATCTAAAACATTCAGCTATTTAAAGATTTTGAATGTCGGCAGCGTTCATCATTGCTCTCTATGTACATGATTTGTCGAACATTGAAATGTTTGTAAGTTGCAAAACAGTTTTGTCCTTGTAGACCTCCAAAAAGACTTGATGTACGACAGATGGAAATGTCTGGATGCTGTGTAAACCAAGAGAAATTTTCAATGTGACCAATTTCTTTCTGGAGTTGATTGTATAAACTTCCTTGATCAGGGTCTTCGCCACATCTATAGCTTTCGCTGTACCAGTTATATCAGAATCAGAGTTTAAACATTGCCGTGCATATGTTTTGACAAGTTGTGGGAGCGCCGTATGAAAATAATCTGGATCAATGTCAATACCAATAAATTTCCTGTGTTGCGACAAAATCAGACATGACCTTGCTGTTTAGAAAGTACCAGCGCATGGATCGGCCACAACACCTCCTGGCGGGAATAACTTCTCCATGCTGTTCATTACCCAATCCGTTTACTTCTGTTCTAGACGATGCATTTTGCGTTTTCTAGAAACTGGTTCTATATCCATCTGTGAATGAGCTTAAAACTCAGAATGTGCTAGGAGTTCCACAACCACAAATATACCAGTGGTATATTTGTGGAAACATTTCAAATACCATGATATATATAATTCACACGAGGAACCCACCTGTTATTAACCAATTCTTTGGAACGGTTACTTGGCAATCCAATTTTCCAGAACTGCACTGAAATTTCATTAACGGAAGGGTGATCGAGGTGTTGATGTGATGGGTTTGTGTTATATACCCTGCAGATCTTTTTATGTTGAGTGCATTAGTTTCTACTGTGAACGCATTCTGGAGCATCCTAACATCTTTTACCAAGATTTCCCGCCGGTCTCAGTATTTTCTGCTCACTCATAATTCCAACCCAATCTATAAACTGCATGTACGAATAGAATATATTACCGTGTCTTCCAAACAGGATCCATTTACAAGCCATTTTCAACCAGAAGAGACATTTCATACTCTGTCCACTTGTTTTGACTTGAGTTTCGGCAATTTTGCTAACTTATACTATTGTAGAGTGGATCCTTGACGAGGACGTCAACTTTGTTGGCCAAGTTTTCACCAGGGAAATATTCCGTTGTCCTACTGCAATTTTTATGACTGACGTAGAGGCACGTGAAGTCGTTCATAATTTCTTATCTCAAAACATCCACATATTCTTCAGCTGCAGTTCGAAAAGATGGTGCTGTTGCTGTAACTGCTGTTTCGAGGACATCCTATCTCAAGGCCAGCACACCCATATAGTTTTCTTTGCGGTCTAGAACGCTTTTCTGTCAATGTTGCCTATCAAAACAATGATGTGGTATCTGGTATAATCGAGTCTGTTTCTTCTTATTCATTGCAAGACCAATCTTTGTAGAACATGCTGATCATTTACGGGTTAAGGAGCCTGAGGGTGAAGCATCTGTTGGGTCAGGCGGCTTGCTTGTTGAGGCAACATATGTGATTAGATCAATAATCGGTGTACGCGTTGAAGGGATGATTGGTTTCGTGATTTCCAGTGTTGTTGCTGCGGCATCTGTCAGTGCAGAAAAACATATGGCAGTCCTCTTGATCGAATCTGTAAGTTGTTTATCAAGAGAAAATACATTGGTTCTTTCGTTGTCTTAATGGTGGAGTAGAACTAAATTGATGTGACAATTTCCTGTAGTGTACTGAACATCAGTGCGACCGCTAAACGATACGCACCATCTTCTGCGACCGAAAGACCAATTCCAATTGGATCAACATTGTCCGGGACCGTTGTCGGTTGATCGAATTTTTTGAAAGTTTTTCGTTTCGTAATTGGTGCATAATCATCTGATAATTTTTCGATGACCCTAAAAGTGGAACATTTCGCGTCATAGAAGATGTATGGCGCGTACATGTCACATATAAGGTAATGAACACATTACGTTGCAAAGGCAGACCATGCATTGTGCACATACTGACATACCACACCTGTATAAGTACCTTGAACGTAAACAGTTTTCAATGAACACTTCTCCTCAAGAATTGCTGAGCTGAGAATTATCACTGAATGGTATTATAGTATATACTCCTGAACAGTTGGTAAAGAAATATTGTATGGATGCACGTCGTGAATAGTTGCGAAACAAATGTTGTATGGATGCATTTTTCTTCAGACCTTGTTTGTATTAATACCACGTATTTGTTATATGTAAGACGAACCCATGAAGAAGGTTGCAAACACGAACTTTTTCATGAACGTATTAGAAGATTGAAGTGGACGTTTGTGAAAGATGAAAATATTGGAAATTGTGTCGTGGAAGTTGCTCTCGTTCCTCACTGATGTTATTCTGAGTTGAATAACTGAGTAGGCGCCTGAAATATTGCCTGGAATTTCATATAAAAGCAGGAATATATCTTCTAAATTATAAAAATAAAGATTGGGTAACGAGTAACAGACATACAGTAAACATTATTTGAATTTAAAATTGATTTATATCCGATACACCTTTTGGAATGTCACACTATTCCAAAACATACATATACAGGTATATATACTATTCTAGTAGAAGTTGAACAAATGTATGTACCTTAATATATGTATATATGTATATATATATATGTATATATCCATATATACCCATACATACATACATACATATAAATGAATGTACATAGATGATGTATATGTGTGTTGTATACATGTATACATTTAAAGGTATATATAACTTTGTAATTAAACATGAAGATATATACTACAAGTACACATACGTATATATATATATATATATATATATATATATATAGTATATATACGTAAACAATATATACTTACTATGTCTATATATAGGTAAATGCAATGAAAATGTTACATACAATATATATAACTTTGTACATAGTATGTTGTTTGGAAAATATTGTTATACATAACGAAAATAAAAATTAAATATATAAAGCAAATTAAAATGAAGATGTAAAGTATGCCGAAATTCCAACTGGAATTGAAAAAATGGCAAAATTTAACTTTATAATTTTTGGCAACAAAATGCCAAAAATCAAAAGGTTATTTTTTGGCATTTTTCAATTCCATTCGAATTTATGCATACACTAAACTTGATTTATTTCAAATAGCGTGACATTCCTGAGAGTGTGAAATTCTTGTCCGTTACACGTTTAGGAATGTGACACTATTTCAGTTACATTACGCATCATCACACGAGAACACAAAGCAGTGCATAAATTTTAAATCTATTAATTACACTCAATGCTAAATTCATATAATTATCACAATTATCACCTGATAAGAAGTGTTCTCGCGATTCAAATTATCCACTGCAACACTAATAATCACGTTGTACATATCTGATTCTCTTATAGTTTAAAAATTTCGTTCTCTATCAACTCTCTGCTTCTTCAAACTTAGATTCAATATCGAAACAGCCATCACCAATCTCAAACAACAATCTAACTTTATCAACATTTTAATTATCATCAACATTCAATTCTCATCATGCCTTCATCATCAACCGAGATGTAGTTGAAGGACACCCAAATTTTCCACATGGCTCCTTCGGGTGGTAACATTAAAAAGGGAGCAGAAGACTGTATTATTCTTCCGGAATGTTGCGTGAAACTTTCTCACCCACAAAACGTAACACCAATTCGAACCGCTGTACTTTCTGGGGTAGATGGATCGTTACGTCGTTATCTCCATGGTCACGACTTCCTTAATGGGCCGAGGAGAGACTGGGTGACTCTTCGAAATACATCCCTGACTCAGACAAAAGACCAGGGGAAATTACTTCATGTGCG
>JAULBU010018845.1:0-20056 GCA_032358235.1 Odonthalia washingtoniensis | reverse complement strand
TGAATTGTTAATGCTAGCGTCGCTAGCTCCGTTACTCCACGCTAATTTGAGTAGAGATCAGTGCCCTGTCATGTTGTCCAGCGATGCCAGCATGACGGGTGGCGCTGCGCTGTACACAGCACACCAAGATTGGAATCGAAGCCAAACAAGTATATTTTCGAACAAATTGGATGCTGTCGCTTACAAGATCAAGTTGCCGCACTGTAAATGGAAGACTATCAGTCAAATCAAGTGGGCTTACACTAAGCACATTAATGTCTTAGAAGGCCTAGCTATGTTAATGGGGATACGATGGATGAACAGACAGTGTGGGATGAGGGAGTGTCAAGTGTCAGTTCTGGATGATTATCAAGTTGTATTCTGCATGACCAAGAAAGGTCGTTGGGGCGCGTTAAGGCTATTCCGCATCAGCCGCCGTATCGGAGCGTTGTCAATTGCATTACGGATAAGGGTGGATCCCATATGGGACCCATTAGAAGACAACCCTGCAGATGCCCCGTCAAGGTCCTAAGGTGGACCTGATGCTACCAAATCTCACGCCCCGGACGGCGCGAGAGTACAAAGCAGTGTTGCTTCAGTGTTTACAGTATTATAAGGGCAGAGGTAACGCAATATATGGAGTGAATCAATTGGACCAGTTGCTACTAGATTATATACATTTAGAGTTTGGGAACCCGGATCGGGATGGCCGGGGATATATCAACAAGGTGGTGTCAGCAGTTAAAATTCTCTGCCCAGAGACAGAAAAGTCCTTATTCCTTACGCACAGAGCACTTTCCGGCTGTGCCAAGTTGAGGCCCAGCCAGAATATGACATCATGTCCTTTTGACTTAGCATTGGGTATTTCTTATTATTTCCGGCGGGCTAATAAGCCCGGAATGAGTTTAGCGGTTTTTCTGAGTTTTGACTGCCACCCACGATTAGGCGGACTGATTCATCTAACAACACAAGACATATTTATTGGTGACCCCCCTACTAAGGTCTATTTGGTATTGAATAAAACTAAGAGTGGTACTAAATCGTCAGTTAGTATCCGCTTTGAGTTAGTGCGGGCACTGCTGCTGAGAATTATTGAGTCATTTGAGAATCCTATGCTTGACAAGATATTCCGATTTACGGAAGACGCCTTCAGACAAGACATTCATACTACAATGACCCCGAAACTTCAGCTTACAGACCTGCGACGCAATATTACAGCACATAGCTATAGAAGAGGGGGAGACACCAGAGATTACCACCCAAAAAGACTGAGCCTTGCTGGTATCAAAGAGCGAGGTCGATGGAAAAGAGATGAAACAATATACACCTACATACAGGAAGCCAACACAGTAGCCGTTAAAGTATCATATTCCGCAAAGGCAAGAAATATCCTAAGAAAGTTAAACAAAAATACTGGTAAGTTTTTTAAAGTCCATTCTGTCAAGTGGGGTTGGGAGATTCCATGCACCGAAGAAAGTCACTGACCTTACCCACAATTACTGTGGCACCCTAATCTTCGAACGGTCTACAGTTTTCTTACATTGTAATGTTATTTACAGTGTAAAGAAAGTGTTTACTCTGTAAGCCATAAGAGGATCAGGGGGTCGGGCCGACACGTGTTCGAACAAAGGGGTACGCTTTAAGTAAGTGTAAAATAAAATGTAAGAAGTTTTTAAGAAATGAGTTTGTGTATTGGCATAAAGCGTGTCCCTCAGCAGAAGTAGCTTTACAGTTTGGAAAAATTAATCAAGTAGGATACAAGACATTTAGGTAACCGCTGGCGACATTCAGAGTACTGCGCGGAAGTGACGAGAAAGAACTTTCGGCTACGCCGAAAGAATCTTCACACAGTTTCGTGCAATATTCGTAAACTCTTTCATTCACGATAGATCCCCTTCCTTTTTCGAATTTTCTCAATGGTCGCACGTATGATCCTTGAAAAGTTTAAAAATGTTTGACTGCATACGATTCCGAACTCAACACCCCAGCCATTAAAAAAAATCCGTCAAAAACTCTTGTAATCGTCGGTGCCCACTTGTTGAGTTCCGAACTAGACAATTCGAACTTAACGCCTATCTATAGATGCCCTAAAACTTAAAAAAAGAGCCGAAAAAAAGAAAATACGGTACCAACTGCAGTATCGAGAATCTAGACTTTCTGATACTATTCTTTGGTTGAGGGTCAGCTACTAAGTTTTCCCCGACACTCGCAATGTTAGAGGCCTGCTTTACTTTGTAAGCACAATACTACGTTCATTTTCTTTCTTCAATTTTCCAAAACTTTGGCTTATAAACCGTTCTACGCAAAAATGACTTGAAATGAAGGGAGGAAAATTGTCTATTAAAGTCGCTACACTATTGTATTGAAAGAAAAACTGATTAGAGCAAGGGAAACTAAATAACAGAAATAGGGCAGGTTACGATATTTTTCTCAATTCAAAGGCAGCGCGTTTTGAGACGATATCTATTAATTTTGTAAGGACTATTGATTTTGCTCCCGTTTTGCTGTCATGATTATTTCTTTTATCATGTATTAATTTTGTAGCCCGATCTTTCACTCTTGCAATTATTATTGGTCTCTTCAAACAAACATTGACATTCCATCTTACTATTTCGGTTTGCTTGGATATGACTTTTGCTCCGCTTGATATTATTTGCCATTCTCTCTGCAATGCAATCTGTGAGAGTATTTAGATAATGCTGTGACATAATTTGCAACAAGAATTGCGTGACATGTCTACGATGGTTAAATACCCAGTTCTATGTTACGAACTGTGTATTTTACTCTACCCCTTTATAAGGACACATATCTTTGGGCCAACTCTAACACTTGAGGTAACGAGTTAACGAATAAAATAATCTCCTACTCATCACGCTATTGATGTTTAGTTTTTTCCACTAGTTACTCCGTCGTTCAGGCTGAATTTATCGCATTCTTCCCTCCTCATCAATAACCCCCGTTTCTCAAATGTTTTACAGTTATGGGAACAGGAGGAAACAACGCATTACCGTCTCGTCCCAAGTTCTCATGGGACACCCGTACTACTCCATGGACGGATGGACGTGGCAACCAAGAAGGCTTCTATCGATTAGTCGAGCGATGGGAATTATTCCACGACAACCTTCCAGAGTCCAACTAGAACATGATATCGGCCAATCTTCGTGGCATCAGTTTTAAATCGCAACTCTTTGGTCGTGCATATGATATCTTTTCGGTAATCAAAAATTATATTATATGCTCCGAAAGTGGAGTAGCGGCTATTGTGGCTGCAGTACACATTCGAGACCAGTTTTCTGTCACCAATACAGTGTTCAACGAATTAGACGATCTTGTCACGATCAAACGAAAGTCGACTAAAAGCTATCAAAACTATGAAGCTCGTTTTGCAGCACAAGTGGCTAAAATTCACTCTCATGGTTCGTCCATTCAGCTACATCAATATATTCTAACCATGATGCTTCTCAGCGGTTCCAACACCAACTGCACCCAGCGGATCCCCTTATTATCTCCTGCTGGTGCCGGCCTGGTTATTGTTCCAGCCACCAATGATGATGCAGCGGTAACTCAGATCACATATGAGAAGGTCGCCTCTATTCGAAGACGATGCGACACTACGAAGAATCAATCTTCTTCACCTCATGGTGGTACCTATACTGTCAACACAGCCAACTTCTCCAATAGGAACTTCAAGCGCAATGAAAATGGTGGCCATAATAATGAGAAAGACGAGACAATTGACTTATAAAAAGAAGTTTTTGCGATTTCTATTTTATTTTTATCACATAGAACTCAATTTTATATAGACTTTAATAGCACAAACAAACCCTTCTAAATACTATGCTCAAATCTCTGGACCGAACTACAGTAGCTCTAACTGAAGAAAGGGTGGGCCTCATTTCTGGACATCATGTACATAACTAAGATACACATCTACATTTAATGTAGTCGTATAGTCTGCAACACGCATCCTATGTAAGTGTATACACCAAGGTACATATACTGACGTCCATCATATTCAGCTACACACGTACAAGTAATGTCGCGTGTAGCACCACATATGTAAATATACATATGCCTACTCTAAGAATCATCCATTCCAACACACTCTCTTCATCTCTTAACGGTTCCTTTCGAGAAGCCCAAGTCCAGCACTGAAACCGACTTGCTTGACAGCAAATAGGAACTTGTTGAAAATATCAACTAGAATTTCATTAGTGCCTCGATACTGTACCTTCACAATACGGTCTTGCACTGTTTTCTTCACAAATTTGGCACTGACGGCCACATGCTTGGCACCGTGAACCATTGTTCCGCCCCACTTTATTGCCCCTTGATTATCTACATAGATAAAAGTCGGGCTGTCCATATTTAAACCAAACGCTCCTAGCAAATCCCTTAGCCAAATAATCATCTTCGCCATTTAGCTGAGAGAAACAAATTCAGCTTCTGTAGATGCCAAGGAAATACAGCGTTTCTTGCGAGGCGCCCAGTAGATAGATGCCCCACCAAGCTGTACAAGATTACCTGTCGTCGATTAGCGGTCGGTCACATCACCGGACCAATCTGAATCAGACCACCCAATTAATACGTCATCCGTTTGATAGATGAACAAAACCGTGTTTCTAGATCCATTAAAATTTCGAAGAACGTGTTTCTCTTTCGTCATATCTTCATTCGACGGACCAGAGACCTTTCGAGACAACATGTTCACGGCAAAAGCAATATCTGGTCTTTTGTGTGTCGCAAGATACATCAAGCGGTCCACGAGTTCTTGATACATTTTTAAATTGGCAGGTACAAAATTTTGAACAGTAGCCGATTCTCGTACACCTGGTGTCTTGATAGGCTTAGAATTTTCCATGCCAAACCTTTGTAGTACACGCAATGCGTAGGCCTGCTGGATTAGTTGAAAAACTTTAGCATCTCTGTGAATGGCCACCACAAGAAATTCTCTTATTTCTCCGAGATCAACGACATACACCTGTTGCTTCAGTTCTTTGTAGATTCTTTCAATTTTCTTCTCTTGCCGGGACATTATGATAATTTAATCCACGTAGATCAACAACCATAAATCATTTCGACAAAATAAGCATGGTTCCTCCGCACATGCAGTGAATCCAAGATTTTTTACTACGGAAAGCCACTTCTTGAACCAAATAATTAGGGCTTGTTTCAGTTCGAACAGTCCTTTTTGCAATTTCAGAACATGACATGATTTTAGCTGTATACCATATCCATTAGGCGGTGTGATGTATATATCCGTGTCCACATTACCGTGCAAGAAGGCGGTCTTAGCGTCCATGCTGTGCACAAAGAGGCCTTGTCCCGCAGCAATAGACAAAGCAATACGTACTGTATTGAAGCCCGCAACTGGCGCATATATGTTCGAGAAGAAGTCTTGCAAAAAGACTTTGACTACTAGTCACATCTTCCAGCGACACGTTACACCTTCAGCGTTTCGTTTCACTTTAAAGACGAACCTATATTGAATCAAACGATGACCCTCGGGTAACAAGGCGTTTTCAAACACGTGATCTTCCCTTAGAGATTCCATCTCCTCATCAACTGCTTGTTTCCATAGTGACGCATCCTTTCCAACCATTGCCTCCTCATAGGTTGTAGGTTCATCTTGTACTGTAATGATGTTCGTGACACTAGGCTCATAGAAGTTTGTCGTTGATCGGTCCCTTTGAGGAACCCTAGTGTACGATGCATTTCCACAGGTCCCTACATTCTCCTCATGGACGGAATCATTGCCTACTGTAGGGCTGATATCTTCGGCCACAGTTTCACTCTCTCCAAATTGAGGTAGTCTAACTGGAACATGCGTCGTTGAATCCCAGAGTTCTTCGCTACGAGCATTGTTGTCATTTCCACCATCGGCCATCGTAATATCATCCCCATTCTCGCTAGAGCTATTCGATGTTACTCCATCCTATTTTCCCTTAAACCATTCGAGTATAAAACGAAAGGAATTTTCTATATTTTTGTATCCGTCCTGAATCCCCGGGAAGTGATTCTCAAGAATTTTGACATGCTTCACATACTTCACTTCGTTCAATGATGGGATCCAAACCTTAAAAATTCCATTTTCAAAGCATCCAATAAGAACAACTTCAACACTTTTCGCATCCAGCTTATTCCGTTTCTGCCGTAGGATACGAACCCAGACAGTACTTCCAAACACTCGCAGGTGGTCCACACGTGGCTTATGACCAATAATCATTTCTTAACAAGTTTTCGTACCTTCCATTGGGCACAGAAAGCGGTTGCGAATATCACCAGCATGGACCACCGCTTCAGCCCAGAACTCAGGACTCATTCTGGAGTGCTGCATAAATTCTCTAGAACTCTCAACTAGAGTTCGATTCATCCGTTCGGAAATTCCATTAAGCTCCGTCGTGTACGGCTGTGTAGTAGAATGCTCAATTCCCTTTCCAAGAAAATAGGACTGTAGCGCTGTACATTCCTCTCAAGTGATCTACGAAGGATGTACTCGGAACTACTGGCCATATTCCATCCGTCTTTTTCAAAGGACACAATGAAACCATCATTGCAAAGTCTGTTACACGAAACAAGGTTGCTATGTAAGTCGGGAACCAACAAGACGTCCCTGAGACTGACAGCCTTTTAGACACATATCCAAACAGTCATATTTCTAATATGTGTGGCATCAAGAGACTTTCCATTTCCAACAATGACACGTTTCGCAACAATAGGTACTATACTTGTCATACATACATTGTCGCAGACCATATGGTCCGTCGCACCAGAATCTAGTATGAACTTCACATGGTTGCTGTCATCATCCATACTTACTTTATTATTTACAGTCGTGGAACTCAACATGAATGCATGGTGAGCTGTTGCGTCTTCACCGTTATCACCAAAATGATCACGAGCACTATTTTTAGAGCCATTTCTTCCTTCGCATGACAATAGCGCGCGATATGGCCAATATTTCCAGAGTTAAAGCAGCGACGTGTTTCCTTTTGATCTTTTGCGAACCGTTTCCAATTCGTAATTGAACTGTTAGACTTTAATGCTACAGCGGAAGTATTCTTCTGAGGAGACACTGTACTCTTTGGTTCTCAATCCTGTTTATCAAACTCTTGCAAAAGTCTGGCCGTGGCCCGGTCCCAAACCTCGGCGTCCATACTAGCCTGCACATTGATTATTATATGACCAAAGGAAGAACTGTTCTTGCCCCCAAATGATGCTAGAAAGCTAGCCACTCGCATGTCCTCAGGAATAATACAGTCCATTGAATCGAGCCTGTTATAGATTTCTTCAAACGATGCCACGTAATCGTACATAGATTGCTCCCTGTACAACATTCCGTTCTGCCGTGTCTGTAGCTTAACTTAGTAGCAACATTTACAACTGCGAACCGATCTTCCAGACGTTTCCAAATCAAATAACGATGTTGCTTAACTCCAAGACATAAATTCAACGGCTTTGCGACTAGAGCTTGAATAATTAGAGCCTGCGCCTTTGAAACTTTCAGCATCACATCTGAATGGATCAGTCGAGCCTCTTCTTCTTCTTCGTTCTCGGCATTCAGTACATCGTTTTCAACAACCATCCACACTTCTCGGGCCTCCAGGGCCGCCTGTGTCCGAGCTTGCCACATTCGAAAATCTTCTGAAGAATTTTCCTCGAATGTGAAGACCTTGCGATCCTTCTCCATAGCGGGCTTGAAACAAACGACTTCGGAGCAGCAAACAATAAAATAAAAGGTTGAACAAAAAATAGTAGCAAAAAATTCTTATATGCGATATTACAATTCTGGGCTGGTAACCAATGAGAAAGACGAGACAATTGACTTATAAAGAAAAGTTTTTGCGATTTCTATTTTATTTTTATCACATAGAACTCAATTTTATATAGACTTTAATAGCACAAACAAACCCTTCTAAATACTATGCTCAAATCTCTGGACCGAACTACAGTAGCTCTAACTGAAGAAAGGGTGGGCCCAATTTCTGGACATCATGTACATAACTAAGATACACATCTACATTTAATGTAGTCGTATAGTCTGCAACACGCATCCTGTGTAAGTGTACACAGCAAGGTACACACACTGACGTCCACCATACTCAAGTTAAACACGTATATGTAATGTCGCGTGTAGCACCGCATGTGTAAATATACACATGCCTACTCTAAGAGTTATCCATTCTAGCAATAATCGCAATAATAACAACAACGATCGTGGCTCCAATAACAACAATTTCAACAATGGAAACTCGAATGGTACAACTCGTAACGGCAGACTTCTTATGTATCTCGAAGAACTGAGAGCATATAAGCTTCGCAGCAACTGCACTCAGTGTGGAAATTCTGGTCATTGGGCATGGGATCATCTTTCCAATGTCCAAATCAAGAACAACCTTCCCAACATTTTCCCTAACAACACGACACCCTCTGCCACGTCTAATGGAGGTCAACATTCTCAAAAATCCAATCGTGGTTCAAATATTAAAGTTAATGTTCGTGATTTTTCGACTACTTTAATTGCCAATACGGCACAATCTCCAGCAAGTATCCCAAGCGGTCTCCTGGTGAACCATGGTGCGCCATATAGCGCGATTGGCATGACCGAGTTTTGTATCTTACGTCATGTTGATTCATCATCCACCAACGATCTGGATCCTAAACCATCTTCAATCTGGAACTTTATGTGGTGGCAATTTGGTACCGGTGCACATTCGATTGAGCGTGGTAAAATCCTCGGAAGCATCAACATCACTTTCACCTCCGACAACAATGACACAGTGATTGTACACCATCTCGTTGTCGATGGCTCGTCCCAGTGGGTCATCGGCAGAAAATAACTAGGGCCAATGATGTTCTTCACTACAGTGGCAGCAAGATCTTGATACCACCAATTAATGGTATCAGAAACTCTATTTCAATGGTAGACGATGGCCTTCATTCTTACATTCCCTTGAGTAAATTCAACATGTACATCTCACCATCCTCTGTACTAACTGGCCACACCGCGTCGTTGAATATAAATGTCGGCATCCTCCAATCTTGGACGCAAACCAAGCGTATCGTTGATAAAGTTCATCGACACACATTTGGGCACTCCAACTATTCCGACATTCGCACGCTGTTGCAGCGGAATAAGATCTGGAAGGCTGATGTGCAGAATTATCTTGGTCAAATAATTTCACAGTGCATTTCCTGCATCACATCATCAACTCCCCCCTTCTAGAAAGGTTTCTCTTGGTACAGTAAACTGTGCAGTGACTGATGTCGTCATGATCGACCATTTTTGTCTCAATCAAGTACGATTATTTCACTGCATGGACAGCTTCTCAAGATTCCCGTCAGCCTATCCTGCATCAGATGCCTTGGTCGTTAGTGCGATTATAGCTTTTGAAGCAACGTGGATCACCCAATTTTGTCCACCAATGAAAGTTCAGGGTGATCAAGCTTTTGCTAATGACGAGTTCAAGAATTATCTCTCAATTAATGGAATATAATTTACACCAGTGCCATCACGTCGACACCATAAAAATAACCTGTAGTCAAAGCATGGTAAATTAGGTCAATCTTCCTTCGTCTCAAGCATGCGTCACCGAACATGAATACCACTGTACTGGCCCTAAGAGCAGTCTCCATCTCGAATCATTCATATGGTTCTGATATACTATCATCATTCGAGATTGCGAATGGATTGACAAAACCATTGGTCAACTACACAACGCCAACACCAATATCACAAGATTTCGCAAACGCTCAAGACTCAATTATCGCAAAACGCAATCTCAACCTAATACTCAGAACCAAGGCAACTACTGATCCAGTTATCAACCCCGGTGACCTCGTTCAGGTTTTCATCAAAAATGGTCTAGAAAAACGGGAAAACGACTCTCACCTAGAGTTGTACAAAAGATCGACCGCTCATCTGGTACGGTAACAATACCTAGTGCCAACGGGCAAAAAATAGTGGCGGCATTCGAGGACATCCAAATAGCTATCGTCGAGGATGATTTTGCTTCTTCAATCATCGACTAAATAGAAAACTTAGATAATGCAATATCTGAAGCCCTCGACAATGACATCAATGTCTCAACTATTGATGATGAAAATCTCGTCTCAATCTCCAAATCTAATCTTTCTGCATCTTTCGATGATTGCAACAACGATTGAAATGTTCAGGAACCTTCTCCGTCTCCACATATTGGAACAAATTGGACTATCAGTAACAACTGCAACTGTATCCAATAATATCGAATCCATACCAACTGCACCTGCCATCTCACACGATGATTTCATCCCAGCGGATACTGATATCTCTCTGGATGAAGTCCCCAACATCGACAACAGAACTGTGGTAAATAATCTATCGGTCAACAACTTAAAATCTTGGTAGCCGAATCGAGGTTTTTTGGCCTCTGGAAAATACTTATTATCTTGGTACAATTAATTCAACTAATCACGGCCCTCACAGAATTTTCTATGATGACGGTGACACAGAGTCCTTAAGACTCAATAATGAAACCTGGCGTCTACCTGACACTCTGAATATTTCCTCGGTTTTCACTGGTCCTAAATTAAAATTCAACGAGCAAGAGGTTCTCTGTGAGATGCTGTCAACTCTTGGTAATAAAAAAATCATGCGCCACCACGCCCAAGGTTTTCAGCAACCAGTGATAATTAAAAGCTTTATAGAATAAGAACTAGAATTTAAAAAACGTGTATCGGTCATTCCAAGATCAGCTCTTCCACTTAATTCAAACGTGATATCATCTCACACAATCTATAAAATAAAAATAAACGACGACAACTCCCTCAAACTGAGAAGGCGAATTACGCCACACGGGAATGAAGACAGAATCAAAACTGAACTCAAGTGAGACTGAAACATGTGCTCCCCAATTGGAGTCAGAATAATCCTATCAATAGCATCTAATTACAAGTTTCGATTATCAAGGCAGATTTCAAAGCAGCATTTTTGTAGACTGGAAAAGCCCAACGTGATGTCTATGTGATACCTCCAAAAGAGAGTTTAGATAAAGGCTTCTACTGGTTATTGTTGACTGCTTCCTACAGACTTGCAAATGCCAACGATAAATTGCAAAGTCAATTAGATCAAGTGTTTGTGCAACTTGGTATGACGGAATGTCCTGTAATATCACAACTCTTCTACCGTTTTGAAAATGGTACGTTAATATTAGTCGCGGCGAAAATTGTCGACGACATTTTAATCACTGGTAGAACTGACGCTGCATATAAATTTATAAAGGATTTTGACGCTGTTTTAAGTTTGGAACAGTCGTACATGGACCAGGAAATCTCCGTCTCTATGGTCTTAATATCATACAAGACGAAGACTTCTCCACGTCTATAAATGGCGACGACAAACTGATGGCACTTGAACCCCATCCACCAACACAACTGAGACGCCGTGAAACTGAGGCATGTATGACAGCAATTGGTAAATCCTCCTTCATGTCCATCATCTCATTGTTACGGTGGCTAGGAATCTCAGCATCACCTTTCTGTGCATTTTATTCGAGTCATCTTCAACAACATCTTCCAGATGCCCGTGTCTCTGTATTAATAACACAGACCAATGAACTGAAGACAGTCAAGAAACTTGGTACAAACATTAAATTCCTTCGACCACAATCTGGACCACATGCAGTTACTGTAGCTGTGTTTGCAGACGCCCGGTCGCACAACAGATCATGGTCAACTCGGTTACGTTGCGGGTCTACTAATTGGTCCCTATCAATTATTCAGTTTATCACACGCTCTCTTGAATGTCACACAAATCCAAGAGACCAGTTCGCTCTATAGCGGCGGCTGAAATACTGGCGGCTGCAGAAGCCATCGACGAGGGAAAAACATTAAAATTAGCCTCGTCCACTTTACTGCAGATGCAAGTAAGGCTATTTTTAATCGTCGAATGAAAGTATCTCTATACGTCTCTGTCAACACGTCGTAATTCGATAGATAGGTCGATACGCGCTGACATAAATTGCATAAAATTTGAGTATGAAATTTGTAACGTCGATGAAATTTTCTGACTACTGGGGTCTATTTATTTGGCTGATACCTGCACCGAAACAACTAAAAATCCTCTGCGTCAGCCTCTCCAGTTAATGATTCACACAGGACAGATTCCGCTTGAACTCTCTCGTCACTATTCGCATCGTAATGATCAATCCCTTAGGTGATTCGCATCGTATTGATCAATCCCTTAGGTAGAAAAAATAATTCCAAAAGGGGATTGATATTAATTTTGTAAGGACTATTAATTTTGCTCCCGTTTTGCTGTCATGATTATTTCTTTTATCATGTATTAATTTTGTAGCCCGATCTTTCACTCTCGCAATTATTTTTAGCCTCTTCAAGAAAACATTGACATTCCATCTTACTATTTCGGTTTGCTTGGATATGACTTTTGCTCCGCTTGATATTATTTGCCATTCTCTCTGCAATGCACTCTGTGAGAGTATTTAGATAATGCTGTGACATAATTTGCAACAAGAATTGCGTGACATGTCTACGACGGTTAAATAAGCAGTTCTATGTTACGAACTGTGTATTTTACTATACCATTTAGAAGGACACATCTCTTCGTGTCAATTCTACCACTTGAGGTAACGAGTTAACGAATAAACTAAGTTACGCATTACACTATCGCCGTACAGTTTTTCTACTAGTTATTCCTTCGTTCAGGTTGAATCTATCGCATTCTACCCTCCTTATCAAAAGCCCCCGTTTCTCAGCTTTTTACAATATTACAACTCAAATTCACAAATTCACAGCTTGATAGTATTGTAAAGAGGATACTTAACTTACTCTTTGCATGAGATGCCCACTTGGACATGAATATGAAAAAAAGCAAGTTTTTCTATTGGAATAGACTGAATGTATAGATGCTATCATAACGTTCCAGTAAATGACACAAAATGTCACAAACAATGAGAAGAATGTAAATTTACGATTAAAAAATTGTAAATTGGCACCAAAATATAAATTGGTTCGGACGATTCCAAAAATAATTTACAGTGGCTCTACTCAATACTGTAAAGCATATTTTGACGGCAATTTCTTTTTCTTTCTTTTATTCGTATTCAAATATCGGATATCCTCTACATTCACAAACAATGAAGCAGATTTTTAGATGTCAGTAACATTACTAATCCGTCTTTACAATACTTCTGCAGCAGTACCATCATAGCGTCTCGCTCAATTGATAATGATGTTAATCAGATTGTGTCGCACGTATTCATCTGGGGAAAGGGTCATAGCTGAATTCATTGTGAATGGGTTTGGTTTCACATATCTGAACTGATCAATACTTCTTATCCCAACGCCTTCAATCAATCCTTGAACAGGTGTGGCGACATTTGCCTACATGGTGAAGAAAATGGTATTATTAAAGCTAGTCGTGATAGATTAAATCATTCTACTTTATATACTGCATTATTTCCTTATTCTTTAAGTGCTATAAATTTTTAAAATCTGGTAATTAAATCACACATAAATCAATCAACCGAAATTCCAGTTTCTAGAGGTCCTGTTTCGGAAGCTGAAGTTAATTTCTGTATCGTTTCTTCAGTTTTTGATTTAGTAGGATTTGGGGGTGGGGTTCTTACCATCCTTGAAGAAATTAATTTCTTTCGAGGTATTTCAATATTATGAGATGGTTGGCCTCTTACAGGTAAATTTTCAACATGTCTGAATCCACGATAACACCTTACCTCTACTAATCTGTGAATATTAGCACGAGTTATTTTGTTTTAATTCTTGACCTATAACATAATTACTCTCACCATAATTATGTTATTGGCTTAGATGATGTTGTCTAAATTTCCCAGCTTTTTCGTAAGATGTTGCTCCATGTTCTTAGTGTATGGAAACAATACTGATGAGCGCGCACCAGCATTATTTGGAGTGGGTCACGATTAATCCTCATAGGGAATGATACATACTATCAAAGTACAGTCACACATTGTAGATAGGGCCTATCTTTGGGATGTTGATGCTGATGAGAGTGTGTCTTTTTTATTCGAGCACAACGGTGATGCGGAAAAAACCCAGGTTTAATCGGCGTGGCAGCCGATACATCTGGCTATACGATATGTTGGGAGTTCAAATCCCGCAGGGTGCACAAAACGTTAGGGGCCCGCTTGAGAGTCTGACCGGCATCGCCCTTTGTGGCTGTGCCGCCTTTTGTACTCCGACATATGGCATGGTTTGATTGGCTCAACGTCTGTCCATATTACCACGTGTCAACATCCTATTGGCTGTTAGCTTGTACGCGTATTGGCGGGGATGTGCCTGGATGGCGTGTTACACACATACAGTAGGCTATATACACGAAGGTTGTATTATGAATAATAGAATATTATTTGGAGATGATCAACAAGTAATTTGCTATGTTTATTTGAAGATTTCTCAATCATTACAAGATTTAAAAATAATACAATATGACAACTTGATTGGACACGGGAGTGTTAGAACTATTTTGATAAACAAAATTGCTTTAGACTTAACTCTGTCTATTTCTTTATTAAACTCACCTCAAGTTCTCATTCTTATACTGAATAACTCAGTAAATCCTACAATGCATTTAGAGACCAGTAGAATATACCGGAACCTAAATCCTTATTTTCCTGATAGCTGTAGTCAGGTAGGATAGCCACCTAGTGATTCTAACTCATGCATACA
Source organism: Odonthalia washingtoniensis (assembly GCA_032358235.1). Classification (NCBI taxonomy): domain Eukaryota; phylum Rhodophyta; class Florideophyceae; order Ceramiales; family Rhodomelaceae; genus Odonthalia; species Odonthalia washingtoniensis. Next base: position 5,374 of record JAULBU010018845.1, on the reverse strand, counting down.
GCATTATCTTACTCCATGACTGTGACAATGCAAGGCGCTTCCACTACACCTGATACCTTACTTATTCATGCACACCATTGAAGGACCTCCTCAATAAACATTCAGGTCAGCAGAAATGCTACTTCGTGGAAACGTAGCCGTCATCTTATTACCAGTACCAACAACTCCTCCTTGACGGGACTTTGAATCATTGTGCATGCTCAAGTGATTCCTTAGAAATTCGAAACGAATCCTATTGAGTGGCTTTGTGAAAATATCAGCTACATTGTTGATTGTAGAGTAGTATTCCAAACGGATCTCACCATGCCTTACCAGATCACGAAAAAAATGGTATCGCAAATTAACATGCTTAGTGCGCTTATTGGAATATGCACACTTCAACGCACCTTCATTATCTTTTCGCATCTCCACTGGACGGAAATTACTACAGTTAAATTCCATTACTAATCAATTTAATCATTTCACTTCTTTTGCACCCTCTGATAAAGAAATATATTCAGCTTCACTGGTAGACAGTTCCACAGACGCCTGTTTCTTGCTCAACCACATCACGGGTGAACGATTGAATACAATCACGACTCCGGTTGTTGACTTTCTGTCTCGATGGTCTCCAGACCAATCAGAGTCACAACATGCCGATAAAGTCATACCTTCCGCCTTTCCTAACATCAAACCAACATTCACTGTCCCGGGTAAGTAGCGTAACACGTGCTTCACCCGTCCAATTTTGTTGCGTCGGTGATGAACTAAATCTGGACAGATAACTGACAGATGCAGCTATGTCAGGCCTACTACGTTGCGATAGATATACCAATGCCCCAATTGCCTCCTTGAACCTCTGTGTATTCTCAAACAGCACTTCATTACCACCATTAATGGCATCGGTTTTGAAAGTGGCGTATTACAGGCTTTAAACTCTGTCGAATAGCCGTGGTCAAAAAGGTGACACAATAACGAATAAAAGTGGTGATATCTCGTTCTTTATCAGTCTAAATTTAGTACGGGGAATGATTATGTTAGTGTGTGTTTCTTCGCGGGCCGTAGGCAAGCTGGTGGTGATTTGTATCCTGGTGCGGTTACGCAGCGTTACGGATGACAAATAGAAGTCAAAGATGTTTCCTTCGTCGAATATACTCGCAGTATACAGTAGCAGCAAACATGATAGGACACGCGGAGCTACCTTTCTCTTCGCGTCGGTGGTTAATCGACCTTATGCTTGATAAGGTTGGATCTCTACTTCCCAAAATTGGTCGTCTGTTGTTTCAATTACTATCTCGTTGTCTAGTAAATTTCTAGCTCTGTAATTATTTCTTTTCCTCATAGAGCTGGAAGGAATAATAAGTAGAAGAAAATAGAAAATAGGAATGGTTCTGACACGTGTGCAGGAACTTGAGCTGAAATAGTTATTTGCTCTAATTAAGAAATTCTCTACTCTGAAATGATACCACGTGTCATCGCGTTCAAATAATAATAATACTTTTAATCGCGCTTACATTCTAGCGTCAATCTTGGAATTTCATTGTTGGCGACTACTGTTTGTCTTTCTTTGTAGTATTCTCTTACTGCATGCGAGTACTGTATAGGTGATATCGTGCCGATTATGTACTAACATGGATTCAGGATGGTATGATCTCATACAGTGTCAATCAGTGCATTTGTCTTGTGTACCAGAGTAGTTTTATCTTTATCATTGTAGTTCTCTCACTTATCGTGCATATAATGTCACCTTTTTTACCATGAAGTTCCGTCTGCATACTTCCTCTTCCTTTATTCCGATAATCCAGTGTCATCTCATCTACTTCATCCCTTTATACAAACTTATGGCATTCTCCTCATCTTTTTTCCTCTAACTTTATTGCCCTTTTAACCACCTCTCCCTCTTCATCAGCCTCATAGCACGAATCTGATGTATCTATGTTTTACATCGACGCACTCTGACATTGCAAAGTTCCCAAGTATCTTCTTGGTATAAGGCTCTTGTTAAAGGTTAAAGTATAATCCTATCCTCACAACTGATGAATTGAACAACTAGGAAGGTTTGCACTTTTCCCATATCTCACATTTCAAATAAGGTCATCAATTTCTTCTTGAGAAATGCAACTGACTGTGCGGGACCTAGAACAAATATATCAAAGACATAAATTACAATGTATACAGTTGAGGATAAAAGATGATAGTCATAACAGCAATCATCGTACTAAAATTGTGAGAAACCTGACTCTTTGAGCTTTGAAGAAAATGTCTCATTCCAAATTCGTGTGGTACGACAAAGTCCATATAATGCTTTGTTAAGCCTTAACACATGCCCGGCGGTTTCTTTAAGGAAACATCTTTCGGTGGCTTGATATAAATAATATCATCATCTCCAAGCTGTCCATTGAGAAATTCCGTTTTGACGTCTAGTTGATGAATAACATATCCACCGTGTACGGAAATTGATGTAGCAACTCGTACCTTTTACAACCAACCGACATTTGTATCGATTCACTGTATTGTCTGAGTTGAATTTCGTAGTAAATACCATTTTGGATTCAATGGCCACATTGTCATCTGGCAATAGTACTGATTCCCATGTCTTCTTTTCGAATAGTGATTCAAACTCAGTTACCATCGCTGTTCCCCATTTAGCTCTATTAGATCCAGCCAATGCTTCCTTCACATTTCGTGGCGTGGTACCCTTCATAGCTGTGTTCGCATTCGGATAAAACCTGTCTGTGTTCTTCTTGTTCCGAGTTGGATAACGCGATTCTCCATAAGTACCAGGAACAATCGGATAGTGTGTCACAACTTCAGGAATGTCTCCATCCGTCGTATCAGTATCAATCATTTCATCTTTGATTTCGGGAGCTTCGGTAGGTTCATCTATACCTACTAACTCAACACTATTCTTATCACTTTTGTCATCATCCAATGATCCGTCGGCCGAGTTCTGAATTTCATCGGATAGATCATTTGACCATCCTGCGCTTTCTAAAATCACCCTTCTCGTCGGTAATGCAAACGGAAACACTTCCTAATTGGTAAGGACATGCGTTATTTGAAATACCCGCTTTTTGATAATATACCAAATCCTGTATATTTCACGAGACTGACACCCAAGTAGGATACCCCTCCTAGCTTTTTCTCATCTAGTTTCTTACGGATTTGAATGTGTGTCCAAACCTCACAACCAAATGTTCGTGAGTGAATCACATCAGACTTCCGACCTATCAGTCTCTCAAGCTGCGTCTTCCATTGATTATGCCTAGTCGCCGTGAGGTTGCGAAGATTGGCTGTGGTGGTTACTGCTTCAGCCCAGAATGTTGTAGGAAGACTAGCTTTGATCATCATGGACATCGCCATATCCGGCAACGTTCTATTCAATCGTTCGGCAATTCCGTTTTGCTGAGGTGTATACGCGGCCGTCAGACCATGCCGAATACCTTTTAATTTCAGGTATTTATCCAAAGCCATAAACTCACCTCCACTGTCGGTGTATAACATCTTGATCTTGCAGTTGAGCTGCCTTTCGAATTCCGCATGGAATCTAACGAAAGCACTGTAAATTTCTGACTTCAAATGCATGATAGTAATCGAACGATATTCTGAGCACTCATCCGTGAATGTGCAAAAATATTTTTCCCCTCCTATGATTTCAACCGGTGGTGGACCACAGACATCTGCATGGATAACTTCCCCAATTCCATCTGCCTTTTGTTTCCTCGGTTGTAGTTGAAGTCGGTCCATCTTTTCACGTACGCATTCTTCGCATTCAGTTCCGTTACTAGGGCGATTTTCCATCTCCATTCCGGACACAGCATCATCTGTCATCATGTCTGAAATACATTTCTAATTGACATGTCCATATCGTTGATGCCACAACTCCACACAATGTTTCTGATTCTTACTGATGTACGCATTTTCGTTGTCAACTTTTCCAATAATGTACAGACCGTTTGAGAAGTATGCCTCTCCACAAATAGTGTCCCCTTTTGAAATTGTACACTTCGACCTTCAAATATAGACACAAAAACAGCCTTTGAAAGTTCTGTGCAGGAAAGAAGGTTGTCTTCCAACTCTGGTACCTCGAGCACATTTCTCAATTCAAGTGTAAATGACTTACGTTTTGCATCTCGTGACACAATCGATGTAGTTCCTTTTCCTGTAACCTCAAGCTGCCGTCCATCACCAATGGTAACATATGTTTTAGAAACTGGACTCTTCTCTTGAAGAAACTTACCGCTATGTACCATATGTGATGAAGAACCTGAATCCACAATCATCTGGAATTTTGCAGAGTTGTTTTTGGCTAGGAAAGCACGTTTTGAATGGTTTGCCTTATAACGAAACTTATTCAGTGCCTTCTTAAACTGGACCCTACAATCTCGATTAAAGTTCCCCATTCGCTTGCATCTGAAACAGCGTACATTTTCACGACTATTCAGCGCCCTCGGATCCACTGTTGTAGTTTCATTTACAGTTTTCGAGCCCTCATACCTGCTCTCATATTTCTGCAATAGTGGTGCGGTTGCCGTTACCCACGTGAGTTTGTCTTTGGCAAGTTTTTGGATCGCTGACACCACCGGTCCATACGGTGATGCATCCTCTGATCCAAAAGTAGCTAGCAACATTGCAATTTGTAATGATTCCAGTATTTCACTCTCCGTACTTTCCAGCTTAATAAAGATACTTTCCATATTATTAATATATGCGCTCATGGATATCGTAGACTCATAGTGCATTCTGTGTAACTGCGTTTGCAGTTGTACATGGCTAGCAGGGCTCGTCGTGGAATCCCTTTCTTCAAGACGTCGATACATATTGAACGGATTCTTATGTTCAGCAACAACAGTCCGTAGTGCCTTTTCATCAAGTTACATAAATAACAAAGCACGTGCACGATTTTTCTTCTTCTTCACGTCAGCAACAAGTCTATTGAGATTCTGGTCCTCCATAACATCCGATAACAGTACCTCCAAGAATTTTTTGGCTTCTGCTAGTACCTCGAAACTAAGCGACCACAGCTTAAAATCCTCTCAACGGTCAGCGTTTAAACGAGGTGAACGTTTCACATAGTCCTCCTCCATGACGGCCAAACTGTCTGTTGGCAGAATTTGAAAACTCGACGACTTGCGATGCTACGACTGTGTGAACAATTTATAAACAAAGCTGCTTTAGACTTAACTATGTCTATCTCTTTATTAAATTCACCTCAAGTTCTCATTCTTATACTGAATAACTCAGTAAAATCCTAAAATGAATTTAGAGGCCAGTAAAACCTACCGAATCCTAATCCCTTATTTACCTTATAGATGTAATCAGGTAGGATAGCCACCTAGTGATTCTAACTCATGCATACAGCATTATCTTACTCCATGACTGTGACAATGCAAGG
>JAULBU010018834.1:0-20063 GCA_032358235.1 Odonthalia washingtoniensis | reverse complement strand
AGAGTGTGGCCTTGATTAGTGGCAATAACGGGCCACACACACACGCCCCCCTTTCGGCAAACCGATTTTCCGTAGCGAATGCCGCCGGTGGAACTTTGGCATTTGCAATGAATGCCGTTGGTGGATTTATAAACGCTACCGGTCTCGATACCACAACAGCTTCGAGCGGGAGCGGAACCGCCCACGAAAACATGCAACCTTCTATTGTTTTCCGGTGGGCCGTCAAAACGTGATAGGAAATCATTATGAAAGAGCCAGAAATTATATCGTTTGCCGAAGTCATGGAACCCGACACCCTTGCCCGTTGGGAGACCCTTTGTCAATCGATTAGGGAACGGGTGGCCGATTACCAACCCCGATTAGAAAAAACCGAAACCGAAAACGGTTTCATTTTGCAATGGGTGGGAGTTCCCTACGAATGGATTTATGGTAAAACCGCAAAGCCCGCCAAGATCGAAAAAGTTATGGGTTCTCTGAACTCCGTTCCCTTCTTAGGGTATGCCAAAAACATTGTCCAATATCTCTCGATCAGTCGAGAGATATTTTCTCTTTTGGCCGACCAATCAACAAATTGGGAGCCGTTTTACGTCGAAAATTTAACTTTGGCTTTCGGTTTGAATGATAACCATGATTTGCGATACCCGCAAGACGATTTGAATGAAATTTTCCATCCAATGGATTGACAGAGGTTTGGCGCATGACAACAAACGATATTATTTCTTGGATTGTTTCGGGGAAGCCCCTAAGCCAAGACCTCATAAACGAAATCGTTATCGCACTGACAAGCTACCAAAATTTGGGGGTAAATCAGGAAGCGAATATCGAAGTTATGCGGGCGCGTATTGCACAAATGACGCCATACCTCAAACAATACGATTCTTTGGTTTCGCAGGTGGCCGAACTCACCGAATCGCTATCAACCTATCAAAACGCATGGCACAACACCCTCAAGAACGAGATAAATAATTCGCCGACCTATGCCCTACCACGGGCCAAATCCGACCCGCAAGGGGTTTTCGATTTGCTAATGTTGCCAAACATCAAGGCCACGCCCGACCCCGTACCGATTTCGGTTTGCGTCGATAACTTTTCTAAAATCATTCTGGACGCCCATTTTTCCAACCTCTTGACGGACGCAGTCAAAGGCCGTTGGCTAAACGCCCTTCAAGCCGAACTTACCCTTTTGACTCAATCTCACCTTGCGACCTTACCCCGCGCTACACTGGAACAAATCAGAGCCTACGCCGTCAGCGCGGGCATCATTAAGCCAGATTATCAAATTGGTGTTTTGATGATTAACAAACTTACTCAATTAGGTATTGAATCGTTTGTAACCAAGCCCTATCACGTTTCGTTGGCGATGGGGTGGTAAATGTCCAGTGGTTCGAGTAGTGGCCGAACACGGCTTTCGGGGTTCACCGTTCAGCAAAGAGCGGTTACGGTTATTGCCGTAACCGGTGGCACGAACTCCGTAAGTTGCGTAACCAACCCCGTCAACTGTTGCCCGTCGGGGAGCGGGGGGGGTTCAGGCAGTGGTTCAGGTTCGGGGAGCGGATCGGGTTCAGGATCGTGGAGTGGGGGAGCGGTTCCGAATTGTTCGAGTTGTCCCGACACCTCTTTACCCGCCACGATAACGGCCACGATTTCGGGGGGAACCGGCGCTTGCACTTGTTTGAATACAAGTTTTATTATGAACCGAATCGGTTCGCCGGGCTTATATCGGTGGCAAGCAGCGCCAACGATTTGCGGGAACTCGAACGCGATGGAACTTTACTGTAATGGAGCGATACCCCCCGAATGGGTCTTGTTGTTTTCGTCGAGTTATTGCGGAAGCCCGTTGGGTGTGGTTCCTCTCTCAAGTGGTTCTTGTTCGCCGTTTGCGTTTGTGTTCACGATCAGCGCTTGCTTTTTTTGTAGTTTCGCTTCGCCGTCCGATAACGTAACCCTCACCCTTACCCCATAGGTTCCCATGTCAAGCGGTTCAGGCAGTTCTTCGGGCAGAACCCTTGTTTCGGGGTTCACCGTCCAAACGCGAAACATTACGGTTTTGGTTCCCACAGCCGACCCCCCCGGAAATGCTTTTTGTACAGCGAACCCCGCCAACTGTTGCCCGTCGGGTGGTTCGGGTTCAGGAAGTGGAAGCGGATCGGGGAGCGGTTCAGGTTCGGGAAGTGGAAGCGGATCGGGGGGAAGCGCGCCAACGTGCGTCAGTTGCCCCGATACCTCTTTGCCCGCCACGATAACCGCTACTTTTTCGGGTGCGTCCGGCGCTTGCACTTGCTTAAATGGTGCAAGTTTTGTTATGAACCGTTCGGGCATCCCCGGAGCCTACGTTTGGACGAGCGCCGGTGGAACTACCATTTGCGGAAACTCCAACGCCGTTCAACTCGATTGTTCGGGTGGACTTTGGCGATTCCATACGGTAGCGACCACGTTTGGGACTTGCCCCCCCGGTGGAGCAACGGCCAACGTATCGAGCGGGAGTTGTAGCCCGTTTGTGTTTGTGTTTTCCAATATGCCTGCTTGTGTTTGGTGTTCTGGTACAACAGCCCTTGATTTTTTCACAGTGACTTTAACCCCCTAAAACTATGCCAAGACCTTGTTACAAAGAACACGAAGACCCGAAAAAATTCGTCAAGGTGTGCCGTATTTGCGAGCTTTACGTCACCAACGCCGAATATAGGTCATTTTTCGATTCGTTGCCAACCAAATCCGAAAACGTCCGCCCGAAACGGGTTTCTTTGTGTTTGCATCGAGGGGCGCGAATTACCCCGCCCGTAGCCCCCGACAATACCCGCGATTGGGTGCATTGTGAAAAAGGGCATGGTATGGTGTGCTCTTGTCATAGTTGCAATCCCTCTTGCCGTGACTACTCACCCGAAGACCCCGACCAACTCCCCATAATCCACGTTAAAACGTCGGGGATGGGGATAGGGGACGCCGTGTCGCAGTTTCAAGCCTGTTGCGGTTTGGCCCAAAAAGGCTATGACGTGGTTATGAAATCCCGACACGATAAGGGATGGTTCAAGTGGGCATCTTTCCCGAATGTCGAGATTGTCGATAATGACGAATCAGGGATTGATTGTAATATCAATTATGCCGGTCAACTTCATTCGGCAGCCGGTGGTGTCTGCCCTCATCGCGCCGACTGGTATTGTGCAGCGATAGCCGATTTCATGGGGATTCCCCTTTTTGAACCCGCCCGCCCTAACACCGTCAAACCCCCGCCCTTCTTCGGAGCGTTCGATCCGCCCTATTGCGTTATTGCCCCGTTCTCTCTCTCCGAATCCCGACAATGGCCGATTCAGAAGATTCAAGAATTGACTTCAAAACTCATTGAAAACGGCCTTCACGCCCGAATCATCGGCGAGAGCAAAGACGGCCAACGGCTTGCCGATTATTTTGGTTCGACTTATGCAACGTGGCACTATGGACACTCACCCGAAGACACCGTCCGGATTATCGCCAACGCCCAAGCGTTTGTAGGCATCGATTCAGGGATGACCCATATTGCCGGACTCTATGGGGTGCAGGGTGTCGCTATTATGACTCACCTACACAGTTCTTTTGTGTTTGGCAAAATGGCCCCAACTATCACAGGGGTAAGCGCAAGCGGTTGGGGGTGTCAGGGGTGCGCATGGAGCAGACCTTGCCCCACCCACAAAACCGGACAATGTGGCGCACTTCAAGCCATACCATCCTCAGACGTAGCCGAAAAAATCCTTAACCCTGTGAATTGCGATTCCCGCGCATTAGCGACCCGTTACGGGGGGGTTCGTCGGGAATCGCTACTTTATGCCCTGAACCTACTCGATGAGCGTTTCGCGTCTCCCAACGTCGTAGAAACGGGGTGTATCCGTTCGCCGGACGATTGGAGCGCGGGGTATTTTACCTACCTTATGGGATTGCACTTGAAGCAACGGGGAGCCGGTCGTCTTATCAGTGTGGACAATGACCACAAGCATTTGGAGATAGCCCGAAGGCTTACGGCCCCGTTCCGGCCCCATGTGGAACTATTTTACAACAATTCGACCGACTATTTGCAGGGTTTGAAATCGCAAGGCCAAAAGGTGGATTTGATTTATCTGGACTCTCTGGACACCGACCAACCCGGAAGCGCGGAACACGGGCTAATTGAAGCCCAATTAGCCGAATCGGTTCTCTCGGAAAACGGGTTTTTGTTGATCGATGACAGCCCGACCGTCAACGGTGTTCGGACGGGCAAAGGAGCGCTTTCTATTCCCTATCTTCTGGGTAGAGGATGGAAGATTCAGGCAGGCGATTATCAAGTTGCCTTGACTCGTTGACCGTTCGGAGCAAACGATCCAAGTAAAGTAAATCCGTGTTTTGGCTTAGGTCTCGGTAAAACCAAACATATTGGTTTTGGTTCATTGGTTGATAGGAGAGTTCGAGGATCGGCCTACCGGTATCCAAAACCCCGCCAATGAACAGGATAACAAAGCCCGAAATCGGATCGCCCGCCGTGCTAAAACGGGCGCTAAAATATGTCCATTCGTTCAAGGGGTGGACGAAATCCCACGTTCGGCCCGTCCATTCCATGTCCGCCCAAAGCCCCGAATAGCATTCCAAGAAATCGAAATAATTTTCAGGGTTCGTATTATCGAATAGTTGGCAGGTAGCCCGACTTTTGTTTCTTGTGATTTCGGGGGGTGCGTTTGGGCTATCCAGTTCGGCAAAAAAATCAATAACGAGGTTCGGGGGAGCGCCAATTTTTAGCATAGTTTACCGTTCCTTCTAAATTCGTAGTCCGTGACTTCGCGGTCGATTTTCAGACTCTCTTCTAGTGAAAACCTTTGGTATTCGGTCAGCGCTATAAAGAAGGTCAACAAATGTTCATCGCCGTGACCGGTGGCATCGAGCGTCGTTAGGTTTTTGGGGTGGTAAACTTTGGCTTTCCTCACCCAATTCAAGGCCGCAGGGTGCGACAAAACCAAAACCTTCAAACGATAGTATTTCGGGGGAAAGCCGTTTTTCATGGTGGTTTTGTTTCCTTTTGGAAACTTTAACCCGTGGACGCCATGATACTATTTTCTTTCACTCAGAATATCGTAACAGATATTTCAATCCCTACATACCGTCGGCATTTATTTTTCAGTTCCCAAATTATCAAACTTCGAGCCAAAAGGAAACCAGATTGTTCGCTACATCCGGTTCGAGCGTATCCCGATTTTGGCTTTTACGGTTTACTGTTTTTCGGGGGAACCCGATAGACTTGCGTTCTTTGATCTTGCGCGTAGGCAAGCCGGACGTCGTGCGCTTCCTTCATGTGGCGAACTACGAAAGCATCCAAAACCGTTTGGCAGACAAAAGGCCCGCCGATGACCGACCCGCACAAATAACAGAACACAAACCCGTTATCGTCGTTTGTGGCGATTAGTGGAGCGGGTGGCACACTCTCAGGGAGTTGGGTAACAGGTTCAAAAGGTTTCATCGTTTGGTTTCGATAAAGGGTTTGCGGGTTTTCTTGCCAACCAGAATAGCAAATTCGACCACGCGCGGTTCGGCCCGTAGCCGTACTTTCAGGTCTTGCGAAATTTTGTCTTTGGTTTTCTCAGTCACTTCGAGCTTTTTGTTCACGCAAAAAAGCCCCTTGTTCCCACCCGCCAAAACTTGACAAGGGGGATAGTTGGCCGATAAATCGGGCAGGGTGTTTTGTGAAATCTCTTGCGCTTCGTCAAAGGTGCGAGCGTATGCCACAACGGTAATTGTCCAACCAATCAAAGTTTCCATAGTTCCTATCCAGTTTATCGGGCGAATATCGGCGAATTACAAATTCAAAAGCACAATTTGATCGACGACACGCGGTTCGTCTTCGAGCCGTCGAGCCACACGGATAAAATCCGAATCTTTTTCCGATTCGGTCGTTTTTAATTTCTTGGAGACACAGAAAAGACCCTTGTTTTCCCCGTTATTAACGCAGTAAATCGGTTCAACCTCTTGCGCTTCTTTCAAGGTCGTTGCCGAAATCTCTTGCGCTTCGTCCATTGTCCGAGCGTATGCCAAAATCATTAGATTCATAAATCACCTTTTTCGTTTAGGTTTGGGGCGAATCGGTTTTCGGTAGGGAGCGACGGGCGAAACTCTTCTTGGTGGACTGTTTTTCTTGAGGTTCAGAGCCTTGATTTTGTAACGTCGAAAACCCGAAGCCGCCAAAAATCGATAGACCGCAAAAAGACGGTTCGGGAATAGCCAAACCTCAATAGTAGCCCGTTCCCCCGTCTCTAGAACCGAACGCCAATAGTACAATTTTGGCCCCATATCAACCCGACCCAATACCCCAATATCTTCTAAGAATGGGGTAACGGTTTTGACCGAAGAACTACCGACTTCGATAAGGTATTTTTTCATCCCGTCGCAAACAGTTTTCGCCATACCCTACTCGTTCAGAGGTTGATATAAATAATATCGGTTTTTGTTTGAAAAAAGTCAATCCTAAATTTGAGCTTGTGGCAGAGCCATTTGACTAAGTTTGTCAAGGAAGATTAGACCCTCTTCAAAGGTTCGGAAATAGCGGATCGGGTAGGGTTCTTCTATCCCCATATCTTCCAGAAGATTGCGGGTAGCCGATTCGACAAGATTCTGAGCCCAACGGGGAGCCTTGTAAGTATGCTTTTCGTGTTGGACGAAATGCCCAAGTTCTTCCATTTGCTGATAGGTCAAACTTGGTCTCGAAGCCCAAAACATTGTTTCGACAAAATAGTAGCAAGATTCATGGCTATTTTGTTGACCAACTCGATTGATAAGCGGGAAAATTTTTCCGCCCAATTCCATAAAAGGAATCTGATACCGAAACGGATTGACCCGCAAAACCTTCGAGATATTTAGCCAAGTTTTTGAACTCTCTCGGAAATTGTAGAGCACGGGAATCGTTTCACCACACAAAGGAGCGATTGAACGCGGTTCGTTTAGGTGTTCTTTCAAAGGCCATTGCATGGCCCCGTTATCGTGAAAATCCAAGTGCAAAAACCATTTTTCTAGTGCCGGACACAAAAACGGAATATCTGAATTTCGGCTTTCGGTGTGGACAATGTCAAAACCCAAAGCGAGCATTTGGGCAAAGAAAAGCAGTTGCGACCCGCAAACCTTTTGATTCTCCCCATAGTGACCATTGAAGTAATGGTGAACGTCTATCGGATCGATTTTTGCTTTCTCTTTCTCTTGTCGGAACCATGCAGCCCGCCAACGTAACGGGGGGATACGTCCGTCGTTCATCGGTAGTCCGTCGGCTTTCCCGTCGAGCCAATCGGCATAAATGCTTCTGGGCGCGTAGTCGTCGGGGTTCTGTTTGATGGCACGAACAAAACCAAGACTATCCTCACTCTCCAAAATCGGCAAAATACTTTGAAGCGGGGAGCGGGGTAAGTTTCCCAAGCGTACAACAACATAGGAAGGATTTCGCGCCATTTTTACCACGTAATCTTCCAGACAAATCCCTAAACTTCTCGATTCTTTGGTGGTGGTTTTGATAAAGGAAATCCGTTCTAAAGGCCCGCCGACTATGGAGCGGATTTCCTCAGAAAGTTTATAGTTCGGGTGGTTCGGGTGCGGACTGTAAAGCGATTCGGACGGTAGGCTAAAAACTTCGTTTCCCTCACGGAGCCAACGATGGAATCTTCCTTCGGTCATTTGAAACACGATGCGCGCCATAAAATCCTCTAGGTTTGGGGTGGTATCTTTGGTATTTGTGGCACAAGGCCAACAAACCGAACCGATAGTTTTGTTTGCAATCCGTCCAGTTCTTTCGCTTGAAAGGCCCGCCATTCGCTTAGAATTAAGCCAAGATCGGGACTTTGCATAATGTCGTCCGATTCGCCTTTGGGAGCCGTTTTACGGACTTGGAACCGGTAATGATAGGGCGAGTAATAAAGCCGGTAGGCAATCCCGTCAATCGAAACCGGTGGCCCCCGTAAAAGGTCAAGGGAAGCGAGCAAATCCCTTTCCGGTAGAAAACCCTCTTGTTCGAGGGCTTCCATAATCGCCAAATACTTTTCTTTGAGGAAATAGCCCCAATCAAAAGCCCGCAAAAGTTCTATAGCCCGTTCCGGTATCGTCATTTAGTCCACTCCAAAGAGTTCAAATATCGGGTTCCCATTCTCTTCGATAGTGATTCTTTGGTCACTATCGAGCATATCCCCGAAGATTTCCCGAACCTCTTCCAGACCGTCGAGCCGGAAAAGTTCGTAAATCGCTTCTTCGACAGATTCGGCCTTTGTTCGGTGTTCGACACCCGCAGCGATAACTCGAAAATCACTCATATCAAAATTCCTTTTAGGTTAGGGGCGAAATCCGTTCTTTGTTACATTTGGTAGAAATTACCCTCAGCGTCTTCGGCCCACACGTCAGGGTGGAGCATCGAACTAAGAAGGCGAATCACGTCGGGGGTTACGATGTATTTGGTATCCGGTTCGGAGCGTTCCAAATCCACAACCTCAACTTTGGTTTTGAAAAACTTGCGCCCTCCAACTTCACCCAACAGGGTTCGGGTTTCTTTGATCGAGGCTTTGCTTTTGATAATCTTCATGGTCTTGGTTCCTTTCAGTTGTTTTGTATACCTATAATATATACCTCTCTAAAAGAAAGTCAACACCAAAAAGAAAAATAAGAGGGAATTATTTTGGGGTTCGTTTTGGGGTTTGGATTCGCTTACGGATTCGGTTAATGATGATGTGCGCTTCTTTGGGTTCGAGGTTTTTGAGTTGGCCCCAAACGGTTTCCAAAATGTCTTTGTGTTTTTGCAGGGTGGCCCGTTTGTAGATTTCGGACGGGTAGAGGATTCGATACGTCGGGGTGTCGTTGATTTCTTGGATTTCTACGATTTGTTCAAATTCAAATTCGTTAAGGGCTTTGCAAATCGACGTGGCATTGGTTTTAGAAATAGCGACCGAATAAAGAGCGCCAAGCCATTCAAATACCAACAAATAGGAAAGGTAACGGTTCCCGTCGTCTTCGATGTTCACAATTTGAAAAAGCCCGCTTGTATCGGTGGTGGCCGTCGAGCCTAGCGGATGTTCAAGGTAAACAGAAGGAGCAGTTAAACCTAACAGTCGAGACACGCGCCCGCGCTTTGTTAGCGGTTCGATTTTGATAGATTGCATAAATTTCTCGTTAAGGCTTGTTTACTATATACAAACCTTTTCGAGAAAGTCAAAGGCATTTGTTTTGTTTAGTGGGAGCGAATTAAGCGCGTCACGCCGACAATTTGGTTTCGTTCATCGCGTAGGGCTTCGTCTTTTGGCCCCGTTCCGGGTGAAAAAACATCGTCACGGGTGGCCCCAACCCGACCGGCGACCAAACCCGACACGATAAAGATTTTGCCGGTTTCCGGTGGGGGTAGGTCGATAACTTCCCCGTAAACCGTTCCCGTCCAAAGAACCCCCTCTATCTGGGTTCCATTCGTCGATGCGACACGGGCGACCTTCCCCGAAGTTGGGATGATGGTTTTTTTCTCCCCATCCACGATGTAAATTTCGTGGGGTGTTAAGTTCACAAACATAATTTCCTCTTTGGGGGTGTTCCCCGTTTTTGTCTCCAATGGAGACGGGTTAGTAAAAGACTCAATTTCATCAAATTTCAGGGCTTGAGGGGGGTAAGCATCGCGGACGATTTTACGGGCATTGATTAGGCTTATACCTAATTTCTTCGAGACTTCCCCCCAAGAACTCAGGTCTTGCCCCCATGTGCCGTGTAGGGGGGAAAGAAGTTCGATAGCCCGCACTCCGTCGGCCAACAAAAGAACGTATTCGGTTTTTGACCATTTGCCGTTCTTGATGTATTCTTCGCGGGTGACAGCATACCAACCGGTTTCCGTCTTACCCGAAAATTTCAAAACCTCTTCGCCACGGGCAAACCAAAGGCGCGGACGCCGACCCCCTGATCGTAAACCGTTGTCATAGTTGTAATTCGCCATTTCAAAAATCCTCTTTGTTTGGTGTCACTTCTATAGGTTTGCTGAACTTCCAGAATGACAGCAAAACCGGAAAGATTTCAAAATTTCTTAGGTGGGCGATTCCTTCGATTAGAAAGGGCATTCGGTGTCGTTGGCGGTGTATTCGGTTTTGTTAGCGTCGAGGTCTTCAAGGAAATCGTTTTCGGGGGCGGTTCCGAATCCTTCGAGGTCGTTGTCGAACTCGTTGTCGATGTGTTCGGAGAGGTTTTCGGCGTAGTTGTTTGCGTTGGTCATTTTACTTTTCCTTGAGTTCTTAACTCGGTTGGTGTTTTGTATACCTTTAATATACACTTATTATCGAGATAGTCAACACCAAAATAAAATAATTCCAGAGAATTTTTAGAGATTTTCGGGCTAGACTTTTTGGGGGGTGGGTGGTCTAATGATTTTTTGGGGGTTCTTATGAGATTGTTTTTTCGGGTGATTTCGTCGGATAGGTGCGTTCGGCCTTTCGATTGGCAGGATGGAAAGCCAAGCCGAAAATATGAATCCGTGAAGATAAAGAACGTCGAGCTTTATTTGAATTTTACAGGGGATTGGAAGCCGAACCGCTTTCAGGTGGCAGAGGTCACGAAACTGATTTTCGAGCGGAACCCGACCGCTTTTTTTGCGGTGGACAAATACCCAATAGCCGTCCAGATTTTTCGAGAGGAAGCCGATACCGTTCCTTTGTGTACCGGTTTTATTTCCGAGCAAAAAAGCTATTCGTTCGGGTGTCTTTCTGAGATGATGCCGAACATTTACGATATTAAGATTGAGCCAACTTTTCCAACTGATTTCGGTTAGCGTCAAGCGATTGAAAAAACTCGGTTCGTTCGTCGTTTTGTTCGTCGTGGATGGGGAGCCGTTCGAGCCGACCCCGAACGAGGTTCGCCATGTGGTTACGAATTAGCTTTAGTGCCGGTTCGGGAAGCCGTTTGACCCGTTTGCCCGTGTCGAGAAACGAGCGGGACACCCAAAGGCAGTCGCTACCCCGTGCGACCCAAGACCCGTTTGCGAGGTCGTAGGGAAGTTCTAAATCTCCGATATTTTGCCAGAGCGTAACATCGTCCAACGGGATAAGGCAAACCGTTTGCGGGGTGTCGGGGTGTTCTCGAAGCAATAGCCAGAATTGGGGAACGTCGGGCATTGTTTCCGACCAAACGAACAAATCCCCGCAAACCGTTTCGGGTGTCGGTGTCAGAAGTTTTTCGCGGGTAAGATGTTCCCGAATGGTCTTTTCGAGCCGTGCTTTAAGTGTGGTTTTCATACCCCTAACTAACGGGGGTAATTTCGATTTGTCCGAGTTCTGAAAATTATTTATATTCCAGAGCAATCACGTTGTCGTCGTACTCTATTTCCTTCTCAAGTTCCTTTTGTTGGTGTTCGTAAAGTTCCCCCTCAAAAGTGACACGGTTTAACTTGGTTTCCGTGATCGTCAAGCCGTAACGATTTGCGTAATCTTCGGCGGTTCCGGTGTCGTGAAACCTCATTTCGATTGTCATTTTTGTATCCTGAACGGGCGAACGGTTAAAAAGGGATTTCGCTTGCGGGTGTCTTTTTGTAATTCGGGTAGCAAGGGGAAGTAGCCCCTTCCTGATAAAGCCCGAACTCTGGATGATAAGCCTCTTCGGGGTAATCGTCAAACGGGGAGAACTCCCCCCGTAAGCCGTCGTATCGATCCGTAGCCGTTGCAAAATCGTTTTGGCTTTCTTCGTTTTCGCGCCACGATTCAAAAGAAAGAAACATTGTCAGCCTTTGCCCATTCGGGCGGTTTAAGAATAAGGGGCGAATCGTTCGGGTTAGATTTTGAACCCGTGTTTTCGGTACAATCCAAAGGCCACGTTTCGAGTTTGGCCCGTCAGATAGTCCAGAATGTTTTCGGCTTCGGGGTTTGTTACCTCTTCGAGGGCTTCGTTGTTGGTAATCCCGTAGTGTTTGGCGATGGCCGAAAGAATCAGGTTCTTTTCGGTGGTGGTCACGGTTTCGAGGAAGGTCTTGTTAGTGTTAGCGTTCATCTCTTGGTTTCCTTGTTCAGGTGTTTCAGTTGTTTTGTATACCTATAATATACTCCACTAAAAACAAAAGTCAATGCTGATTTGGAAATTATTTTGAGATTTTTCTTTTCCCTAACTCGTTTGGTAACAGACCCCGCGCCAGTCGATAGCGAAAACGTCGGGACGTTCCTTCGAGCTAATGTGGTGGATGAGTTCCGAACTCACGATAAGAAAAACCCCTTCTTGTTTGGGTTCGAGGTCTTGAACGGTGGCCGTGGCCTGTATAAATTTACGGCCTTCGATTTCACAGAGTTCAGCGTCTTTTTGGATTTTCAAATAAGCGCGACTAGGTACAAGTTTCATAAATTTCCCTTTCCCTTTCGGGGGTGTTAGTGGTGTTAGTTGTAGGTTTCGTAAGTTTCGATTTCTTTGTTGTCTTGAAGTTCATATTCCATTTCGTAAGCGTCGGTTTTGGCCTCTTCGGAGTTACTGGTCAACTCGAACCAATCCCAACCCCAAGCCGTCATTTCAAACCCGAACATCCCGTCGTAGGCTTTGCCAACATTGTCAGCGTTTCCGTTGTCGTTTCCTTTTGTCCAAACTTTGATAGTTGTCATCTTACTTTTCCTTACCCCTTTGGGGTGTTTGTTGTTTTGTATACCTATAATATATACCACAATGAAAAGAAAGTCAATACTAATTTGCAAAATAAATAGAAAAACTTTTGGCCCCTACAAGCCGTCATAGGGGGAAGGGGGTTCTTTGTAATCTTCCTTTTCTTCGGTGTCGGGAAGTTTGTCCAGAAGCCAACACAGGGCATAATAGAGCCCGTGCAGAGCCAAGAAGCCAAGCGCCATAAGAGCGAGGGCAAAACAGCATTGGATACAGAAAGAAATTAAACTGAGCATTCTTCTATTTGTTCACCATTTTTTTTGATTTGTTCCACGATTTTTTTGCCCGCGATAATCGCCACACTGGATAGAGGGCGAGACCAGCGCCGACCGTTCCAAGTGAACCCGTTGGCCCGCAAAAGTTCGTTGTAGATGTTTTTGCCCAAGCGCCGAAAATAAACCCGATTTTCGACGTGGTCAATTATAAATTCGATTTGGCCCGTAGTGGCCCCGATTTCGTAGCCGTTCCTGTCTTCAATGGGTTTGTTTTGAAGTTCCCATATGGGGTGGTTTTTCTCGAACAGGATTTTGATTGAAGTCTTGTTTTTCCCTTCGAGGAACGCAAACAGACGGGCAAGGATAACGGTATCCTGTTGGTAGGTGAGTTGTTGGACGATGACAAAAATTTCTTCCCGAATGGCAAGCCGGTTGCCGTCGATCCGTCCATAGTCTATCGCCTGAATTTTTTTAATCATTTCGCCGACCGTCTTGGCAATCGTTTCCCATTTTCCAAAGGAACCAAATTCACCCGCGAACATCAAGCTATGGCCTATCCCCAAATCAAAGGCGTCAAGTTCGCCTAAAAGATCGGCGAGCCGTTCGGCCTGAATCTCTCGAAGCCGAACCCGATTTGATGTTTTGGTTCTCAGTTGGAAGAAATTAGCACAAACGAAAGCGGCCTTCGATTGCAACGAATTTCGTAGGTCATTCCATTTGTTTTGTAGGAATGCGTTCAGCGAATCGCTAGAGGTTTCGAGCCGTTTAGCGATTTCCTTGAAGCGATGATACCAAACATTCCAATCGTGGTCGGGCGCGATTAACTTGATAATCGAAATTTCAAGGTCAGGAATCGGGAAGGACGTATCAAACATAAAACACCCCTTGAATCAAAAAAGGTTATCCCGTATTATTTGGAAAACTTACGGAGCCAAAACTATGTCAAATCCTGAAACAAATCCCGAAACCCCAAACCCTGAAATCGTTGCGATACCCGCAAGCGAACTTATCAAGAACCTTCCTATTGTCCAAGTCTTCGGAGAAGGTCAAGACCAAATTTACATTGTGCTACGGCCCACAGATTTGGATAACGGCCTAACTCTCCAAACCTTTTGGAAATCGCGTACCGTTCCAAGTCTGCGCCATATCGTGGTGGCGATTGAGCGACACGGGGAACGGATGGCCGAACTTATCGAGCAGTTTACCAATTTCGACGAACAAACGATAACCAATTTCGTCCTTTCGGTCGAAGAAAACATCAACAAACATACACCCCCCGAACCCGAAGCCGAAGCCAAAACATGACCCCCGAAGAACTGATAACGGCCCAAAGGTTCCTAAAGAAAGAATTTCGGGGAGTTTGGAATCAACATCTTGACCGTTACTTGGCCATTTTGAGTTGGGAGCGTACTTTACCAAGCGGGCTATTCGTTTTTCCTGAGTATTTTACAAAAATCAGAGTTGAAAGAATGCCCGTTATTGACGACTACCTTTTTGATAATTTTGTTGGTGGGGTTCGATTGTTTAACCTCTCTTTTATCTTGAGTTGGCGAGTCGGCCCCAACGAGCGACAGAACTACACTACCTCTTTTCAAACAGAATCGCCTTGACTTTTTCGCCTATCTTTGGTATAATGAGCCGATGAATTTTACAAAACGATTCTCGAACGCTATTGTTTTTAAGAAAACGCTATCCAAGATACAAAATTTGTATATGGGTTTTACCGTTAGTAAAGCCGAATATCTGGATGAGGCTTTGTGTAATACGGTGGCCGTCGTGGAATCGCTTATTGGCTTTTTCTGCGATTTCGATTTTCGGTTGAGCCATGAAATCGGGGTAAGCGAAGACGATTTGACGATTCGTTTGCGGATTCCCGACAGCGAAAACAATCTTTGGTTATTGTTCAAGATGACAGGGGGAACTATTACGGTTTTGGTGGGTGAAAGTTATCACGAAGCCGGTTCCCCGATTGTTGTTCGTGGTAAAATCTCCGAATTTCTTTGCACTTTGCCAGAGCCGAAATAACCCGAACCCCCTAGAAACATGCAAGAATTTAATACGAATTTGGTGAGTCATTTAGCCGAATGGGTGGAGATTACCCGCAAAGAGGGCGAAGCCTTCCAGAATCAAGTTTTGAGCTTGTTTTTGGGAATGGTTCGGCGTGGCGACCTGTTGCCGAATCGGGTGTGGTTGGAGCCGAACCCGACCCCGAACCCCGACAAAAACCGGTTGGTTTTGTGGTGGAAAAAGGCCCGCTACAACCGTTGGCATTTTGCGGACGGGGTGGTGACGTTGATAGAGGAACCCGAAGATCGGGACGAAGACGAAACTTTTCAAGGCAATCAGGTTATCCCCCTTTCCTATTGGGAAGCCCCGTCGGGACGGGAACGGCTAGAAAATTGGCATCGAAAGTATTATTCTTTCTCGGTTTCCGATAGTACGATTGAAACCCCCTTTGTGGTGTTGAAAACCCCGTTCCAAAGTGTTCAGGCAGATTTTGACGATTTCAATACGGTTAGCCCGTTGCGCCCGACGATTGATCGCATGTTGGAAAATGCGCTAGATAAGTTTGAAGAGAACAAAGCCCCGCGCCGGTATCGTCTTTTTATGTGCGATTGGCCGAAGTACGAACTTCCCGAACCCGAAGCCCGCGCCCATGCCGAAACCGAAATTCGGAGTAAACTTGCGACTTTGGTTTGGCCGATTATCAAGGTTGAGAAGTGGGGGAATACGGATAATTTCCAAGTGACGATAGAAGCCGAAATTTGGCAATCGATTAACGAGACGATTGTCCGCGAAGCCTTGAGCAAAATTGATTTTCGGATTATCAGCATTAACGAAATACCGATTCCGAAGCCGTAACCTACTGGAATCGAAGGAACTTTATGCGGACAATCGCGCTAGATTTAGACGGTGTGCTTTTGAAATACGACGGTTGGAAAGGTCACACCCATTTGGGCGAGCCGATTCGGGGAGCCGTCGAGTTTACCCGAAAATTAAAATTGTTGGGGCGGGTGATGATTTACACCACACGGTGTTCGCGTGACAATCACCCCGACGAAGCCGAATTTATCGAATCTTGCCGGTTGGTCAAAGAAGCCTTAGACCGTTACGGGTTCCATTACGATGAGATTTACACGGGTATCGGCAAGCCGTTGTTTGCGGCGTGTATCGATGACCGGAATGTTTCGTGTGTTCCTGAAAATGACCCCCTAGAGTATGGGCGGGCATTGGAGCGAGCCAAACAACTAATCGAAGCCGTGAAGTAGGTGAGCGTATGCCGTGGCACAAGTGGCGAAAGAAGGATCGAAACCCGAAGCCCCAACGGTTCGCCGGTGACAAGTCGGATTTCTCCGATTCCATTTTCTTTGGGTGGGTGTTAATGGTCTTGTGTTTCGGTTTGGGTGCGTTTTTTTGGGTGTGTGTGATTGTGTTGGCCTTTATTGTGTTTTGAGTCTGAGCATTCAAAAAAGTTTTGGCGGTGTTTGTGGTTCTGTTTTGTTTGGCAGTGTCCGAAGCCAAGCCGGAACCCGAAGCCGAAAAACGGATTTCCGAAAGTACGCTACGGGTGGGTAACGAGACGGGGATGGGTTCAGGAACCGTAGTCCACAAGTCGGGGGATACGATTTACCTGTTGACCTGTAAACACGTTGTCAACGGGAAGAATAAGGTCTTTGTGGTGGCGAACCGGAAACTTCATACGGGGACGGTTTACGCGGTTTCCAAAACTAACGACCTTGCCCTTGTTCGGGTGGAACTCAAAGGGTTTAATCCGGTGGCTATCGCTGCGGACGATGTGAAAAGCGGGGACGCGGTGTTCCATCACGGTTTGGCTACCGGCCCCGTCGATGGAAAAATTACAGGGGAAACCCTTTTCGCCGATGCACAAGGCAAAGTTTGGAACTCGGATGCGATGTGCGTGGCGGGCGATAGTGGGGGCGGGTTCTACCACAAAGGGGAATTGATTGGGGTTTTGTGTGGCCGAATCCATATTCGCAAAGATGACCCCGAAGCAGGCGAAACCTTTTTTGTGCCGTTGCCAAAGGTGAAAGCCTTTTTGAAAGAGAATTTGCCCGAATAAAGCAAAGCAAAAATCAGTGAGTGACACCATGAGCGAAGAAGATTTTTGGGACAAGATCGAAACCTTACCCGACGATCCGAAGGAAATTGAAGCGTTTGAACAGTGGTTGGCCGATGGCAGTCCCGACCTAAAGAGAATGTTTCTTCGGAACCTCTTTCTTGAAAAAGAAAATGACTTTCTATTGAACGAGGTTATTGATAAACAGATTGCAATTTCCATTCGCAAAACCTTGAAGCCCGATAGGTTTCATCTCTGGTTGACCGATTGGCGGACAGGTGTTTTGTTGGCGGTGGCGGTGGTGTTGGCCTTATGGCGAATCCTAAAAGGTTGGTTAGTTTGATGAACCCGAACCCAAAAGAGAAAGAGAAAGAGAGTTTGGAACCCGTTCTTGCCCAAAGCGGGACGATTCTACCAGACAGCAACGAGAAGTGGGAAATCTTGATTCGGTCGTTAGCCAAAGCCCAAAGCGACCGCGAAACAACCGAAAACGAAAACTTTCTCTTGAGACGGGCGAACGGCGAACTTCGAGCCGAAGTAAACCAACTCAAAGCCGAAGCCGGAAAAACCAAAACCCAAGCCGAAAAAAAATCAAAGGTATCTGTTTTGGTGTTGACTTTTGTTTTGGCTATCGTTATAGTAGGTTTGTGTTGGTTACTTTGGAAGTGATTGTGTGTAAGTATAATTACTTCCAAGACGATTTTAGGAAAGTGACTCTTTCTATAATCGAACCTTCCTTGATGGGTAAGGTTCGAGCCGGTAAGTTTGGGGTTTCGCAAAATCTCCCTCAATTTGCCGGTTCGTTCTCTACCCTGATTTATGCTTCTGGTGAGGTATAGTTATCTTGTTGGTCTCATAAGCCAAGTAAAATGTGGTGCAATTCCCATAGAAGCGATTTGGAGCGATTTTTATTTTCAAAAAAACACCCTTGAAAGAAGGTTTGTTTTCCCGTGTGGTAGGTGCGAGAGTATCGGGGGTTTTATCTCCCCTGAGATGGTAGCGGGTTCGATTGATAACCGAGCCGAAAGAACGGTATACCCTTTACTTATTACACGGGAATTTTTACAAAAAACTATGCGAACTCATTCAAATTCGACGGCCAAAAAAGGCGATGTTATTCATGTTTTTTCTCAGAATGGCAAAGAGTCGTTAGGCCATGTGATTGTGACGGATGAGCGAGCCGACGGGCATCCGTCTATCGGCGGGCATGAGTGCCGAGAAGCGACCCCCGAAGAAGTGCGGGAAGCATCGAAAACAGGAAATATCCAATACGGATAGTTTTTAATCAAACATTACAAGTAAACCGGATCGATTACCGATCCGGTTTTTTTATGGGTGGTGTCTATGTTTCGGATTTTCAATAGTCGGCAATTTTGGATTGTCATTGTGGTGTGGGTTGTTGTGCCGTTCTTCTATTTTTTGTGGTTGTTGGGGGGTTCGAGCAAGCCACAGCCACAGGAGAAAGCCATAGAAGCCCGAACCGACGATCAGGGAAAAGCCGTAGAAACCCGTACCGAAGAGAAACCAAAACCGGTTTGGGTGATGGTGGAAGAGGGGAGATATACCCCGATAGTTCGGGTGTTTTTCGGTCGTCGAATGAACTCGGATACTTATACGGTTTTCGTTCAGAAAGAAACGAAACTCGAAAAGTTTGATATTTGGGCAAACGAAGTGCGGTTGATGGTCGATGTTCCCGACGGGAAGCCGTCCTATGTGACGTGGAAACGGTTTCGGTGTGTGAACTATCTTGAAGCCGGTAAAGAAGAGTTTCGGATTCAGTACGAGGAACTTCACTTGCAGAACCCTAAGCAGGTTCGGGCGGGTGTGTGGGAAGAATGGCAACGGTATCGAGCCGGTAAATATACCCGTTCAAAATTGGTTGATGGCCCCATAATCGAGCTTGAATAAACCTAACGAGAGTAACACCATGAACAAAACGGCCACACTTCATTCCGAAGGCGGAACCATTGAACACAAGGCTATAAAACCTATTGAGGTTGTGCCGGTTGCTGAGTTTGTCGAGCGAATGAAGGCGCAAGGCGTGCCGGTCGAAAACGTGGCTTTTATTTGCCCGATGTGCCAGACGATCCAAACAGGGCTAGACTTGATTGAAGCGGGGGCGGGTAAAGATATGGACGAAGTCGACCGGTATTTGGGCTTTGTGTGTGTCGGTCGATTTTTGGGAGCCGGTGAGCCAAGAGCGGAACCCGACGGTTCCCCTTGCAACTGGACGTTGGGCGGGTTATTACGGGTTCACAAAATTGAAATCAAATACCCCGACGATATACACAAACAACGGGCTATTTTCGATTTGGCGACCCCTGAGCAAGCCAAAGAACATTTACGCAAGAGAACTCTTGCAAAGGCAAAGAAATGACGATTACGATAAACGGTAAGGTTTACGGCGCAGCAGTAAATTCTAACGTCGTTATCAATACCAACGGAACGGTGACAGTCAACGGGGAGACGTTTAGCCCCGAAGCCGAAGCCCGCAAGGTGGAAATCAAAATCGAAGGGCATGTAAACAATGTTGAAGCCCGTGTGGGGAGTGTGTCGGTAAATGGTGACGTAAGGGGTTCGGTCAGTGCGGGCAATTCGGTCGAGTGTGGGAATGTCGGGGACAAGGTCAGTGCCGGTGGTTCGGTCGAGTGTGCGACAGTCGGCGGAAACGTGTCGGCGGGCGGTTCGGTGTCTTGTGGCGATGTATCGGGCAAGGTTTCGGCGGGCGGAAGTGTTCGCTACGGCGGGAAGAAGGGGTAATTCCTAAACCCTAATAGATAGCAAAATAACAAGGTGAAAAATGAAGTTAGCAAAAGTGGGAAATGTTCAGGTTCCTTTGTCGGCGGGCGTGGTTGATTTGAATGCTATTCACCTTTGGACAGTTCATTGGGTGGAGTCCGGCGTAAAACAATGGGAATGTTTTACAACCGAATTTGAAGCGGAAACCTACGCTAAAGAACTTGGTGTAGCCACGAAAATCCGTAAAGTTACTTACGGAGAGCCAATATACCAAAAATCTCACGAAGATAAGAAAGATGGGTATTATGTTTACACCCATGATATTTAATTTTGCTGTTGACTTTTTGAAGGGTGTTTGTATAGTGTTGATGTCGGTGTCTTGACGGGCAGGTGGCCCGCGCGGTGGTGCGAGTGAG
>JAULBU010018823.1:0-18089 GCA_032358235.1 Odonthalia washingtoniensis | reverse complement strand
TGTTCCTACAGACGTGCTGAGCCTCGAAACGGATCTGCTGACATTCTGAACCAATGAACATACTACCAGAAATTCATTGAGTACTTGGCGTCTCATCCGAAAATAATTCAGCATAACTTCTTAACCCTCCTGAAACTTCATACAAAAATTCAGGCAGATATTCCAAATGATTCAACTTATCCCTGAAGCAATCCAGATTTTTAGAAGTAGCCGCACTCTCAACAATGTCTTAACATTGCGACATTCTCCAGCTGATGAAAAAATTCTCAGTCAGGGATTAAATTGTCTGTGTTACCAACATACTCTCCCATTTTAAATGGGAAAAATGGGAACGGCAACATAGCCCTGAATTAAGAAGCTCCATCCACCCCTTCCTTCGTCTTACTGTAGATTGCTTTCAGTCCAAGGAGGAACATTTTAACATGAGGGAGGGGACCGTTGTCGATTACATGGGTGTTGATTGATTTCCAGAATGGTAGCTTGGACAGCATCAATTTCCTATCGTCTTCACTAGCGAAACTTTGCAATCTCCACCATTGTGCGCAATTTACATCATTGTGCGCCCATAATTCCAGAAGATTGGACACTGCTTTCATAGCTGTCCGCACCATCGTAAGTTGTAGAGCACGCACGTAAATGATGATGGAGAATATTTTACTATTTTCGGTGGCAGATTCATAAACCGCTATATTCAAACTTTTCACCACCATCTGGTGCACACAGTGACATAAGTGCTTCACTAGTATATATTTTTGAATGTCAGTATCACTGCGATGCCGATCCATTGCTGGTTTGAGATGACCAACTTACTCATCTAGCACTCTTCTTAAAACTCCTGTTATAAAATCCAAAACCAGAGGAAACAATGTTCCCCCTATATCAATCCCTATATATTCAGTCGAATTAAAACTCAGTTCTGGATTGTGTCTGAAATCTAAAACCAGAACACCGTCAGACGAGCAAATTATCTCTTTCTCTTTTTTTCGAGCCCAGTAACCCGGTTTCGAACAGACAACGAACCCAGGAACGTTTCCTCGTTGAATTAGGTACAGATTTCTCGTTCGCTGTACCACGCATCATCGATTCTGAGCTCCGTTCTCTGCTAAACTAGTATGCGTACAGAAGCGGTGGCTATTCCCGTAATTTTCTTGACTGTAGTGAGAAAGATGGTTGTGGGATTCCAATTCGGTCTCTAATTATGATATCGTGTAGCATTATGGTACTTTTATTAGTGCCAGTAATCCTAATTTTCCTTTGGATGAACCAGTCAAAGAACCTCTGCCCAATCTTCATAACGTTGCATACTTATCTTACATACGTTTCAACTTCCCACAGTGCATCTGAAATTGAATCTGTATCCTGCCCTTCATGACTCCTAAAACGATAATCCTTTCCTTCTTCACCCTTCCTGGTGTATACCTATTTGTTACAGTGTGAATTCAGGTCCCCTGTAATATCATATAGGAACATTCAAGCCTTTCAGTGACGCTCATCATGCGGTTCCAGAACCGAAGAGGCGTAAATCGTACTGTCTCCTCGGCCCCGATCATTTTCCCGAATTTTCATGCGTGTCCACAACCCCCTTCATCATCAATGATGAATTCTTCATCCTCAATATGTTGACCTGTTTCCCCACACACACCCGTCGTACCAATATTATCAGTATTTTCGGTGCCTTCATTAGAAAGTTTCGGAATTTCTTCCACCTCCAGACCAACAGTCAAGTACGAAGACCCCACGAAATGGTGATAGCGGATTAATTTATCCGGCATCAACAAAAACGATGTCACACCGCACGACCTCAACATGTTCACTATTTATTCCCTTCCATAAACTCTGTCCTCAGCGAACACTGCAGAATTGAGCGCAATTTCTTCTCTCCCATCTTATAGTTTTGGCCTCTGTTTCTCCGTACCATCCACCACGCTTTCTCCCCGACTTCGAATTCTGATGTCCAGCGTAACCGGGAACAGGGCATTGTGAATACAGTCACACATTGCCTTCTATATCTGCCTTCCGTAAACTTGAGAACTTTACGACATTTTTCTTCGTGCGGGTCCAGAGGAGATAGTCATCGAGGGTCAGGAACTGGCAGAGGGGGTGCGGAAGATCTTCTTTACACCACGGAATGATATAGTTTCAAATTTCCCGAATTCTGGGATTCTTCCCGTTGTGATACCCATGTCCCAGCAGTATCCTAACTCCTCGTAGTGAGAGAGTACGCCATGACGTTTGAAAATATAAATCAAATTCGTCCAACAGATAGCAAGTTCTCAATTCCGTTCATAGTAGGGTCCTCGATTTTCTTTTTGAGAGAACAGCCGGTCGTATGAGAGCTGATAAACACCGCAAAAATCTGTAGAACTCACCTTTCGTGACAGTCTCGTCATTCAACTTCCTCAGAGCGCTGCACCAGCGGATCGGAGAAGAGAACAATAAACGACGCTTTGTCGTCTGTAAGGTTTTTTGCCAACATTTCCCTGTTTAAATTCGATACAACAGTTATCAAAAATCGTCGATCCCTATCGTATAGAACGTACTCGTAAAATCTTCGTCACCTGTCAACTCCTCGTCATATTCTTCAATCATTTTCCAGTTCCTCTTAATGTCCTTTTGAGTCACTATGCTCCGTTCTCCCTTTCCACGAGCACGGCCGGCACCACGAACGACTCGTCTCCTTCCTCTCGAACACCCCTTTTTTTCTCCACGCCGAGCTCCCTTCCAATAACAGTCCAACTCGAAACATCAGTTTCGGTCCCCCTCCACAACCTCCAACCAATCCCCCCGTCCGTTGAAGGACGGTAATTGGGTAACTATATTGGTGTCTGTGATTTCATGTCTAATGAACTTGAACTTACTTCGATTCAGTCCGGTATGAGTTGGTTGGAATGATGATAGTGTTGAGATATTCGTTTTGGTTGAAGTTGTTGGGATGGCTTGACTTTCGTGAGACGGGTTGATTATCGAGAGATGGTTTCATTTCTCCGTGATACGTTCGTTGAGATGAAAAGGGGGCGTTGATATCCATGAACCTGAGATGAGGGTTTTTTCTCATATTAAAAAAGGCAGTTTTTCTCTTTTTCGCAGACACATCAATCGAACAGGTGTCCATTTCTAATGGGTTTCTATATCCAACCTGAATGATTGATCGGTTACAACACGATTTTTGGAATTACTGCAATATTTCCATTCCAACCGTTATATTTGTACAGTACACAATTTTGTATTGTTCAATCACAGCCACTCGTTCGGTGTACATCAAAATATTTTGTCCCCATACAGTCTTCACCATATCACATAATCACATAACACCATTACAGCACGTTTTACTCACCCCCCTGGTATGCAAAATCACCCCCCGTTAGCTTGACTTGACGAAACAAAAAAGTAGTATTTAGGATTTTGGGCTATTGTAAACTTAACTTTACATTTAAATTAAAATATTTTAGGGATATGCAACTACGATGTAATGGATGAATGTATTTTGTGAGACTTCTCCATATCATTATAAGCCAATCAGAACTGGCCTGACTAACACATTATACGTTTCTCCTCGTTCTGTCACTGAACAGTATTAAAATCATCAGAATTTGAAGAGGGAGACATGAGACTTCTCTCTCTGATTATCGTTGAGGTCACACCACAGGTTTTTGGACTTTATACAAAAACAACTAATATTCACAAACATCTACAAGGAACATCAACAATTACCAAATATAATCAGCATAATTACCACATCCCAATTACTAAACGCACAAATTATCATTGATAACTTGTTATCAATCATACCAATGATTATTAATACAACATATTAATCAAACCACCAAGTTATACTATCTAAATACACCTTATCATATACCCCCTTTTATCATAATATATACTTACATATATTCAAACCAACATTTTTCAAAGACATATACTCTTTTACCTCACATTATACCCTTTATACCACCATGGCACAACAAAATGACCAAATCCCTATCAACATCCCCATGCAGAACCAGATTGCTACCCAACATCTCACCACAGCACCACTTGATAAGTATAATATGGAGCCCTAGCTCCTCGCTATCAAATGTGAGGCGGAAATCCTGCAGATAGCAGATCATATAGAAAATATCACTATGTTTTCGATCCCAACACACATAGATCAGTCACCGTCCTCGGCACCGTCCTATTAGCATCTCGTCCCCCAGTCATCTCCACTGCTTTAATAACCCCTGAGACTCCCAGAAATCCCTGTCTCATAATTAATAGACTAGAAAAGCTATTAAAACGTACGCAAGCTGATCATAACTTCTTATAGATGCAAGCATTTGACACCATCATAAATAACTACGACACTATTAACGAATATTTCAAGGCGCAGATAAACTCAGAACACTTACTATTGCTACGTGCTACCCAAATATATATGGCGAGACCACAACTATAAACTTTATCTTCAAGGTTATCCGTCAGCATCCAATCAAACTCCTACCTAACCCCCATATTTCTCACTAACATGTCCTGTTGTGTTGAATCTCTTCAAACAATGATTAATTCTATTTATAATACATCAATGCATACTCAGACTATCCTTCCCACTTCATTCTCTTCTCAACAACATCCTCATTACTCCATGAGACAATACCTAAACAATCGTCCATCATTGCCACCATACCATCCATCACATCACAGAACAAATTGCAACAATTCATGTTGTCCATTTCACGCATTTACCTACTGACGCATCTTGAACTACATCGACGATCAATGCCGTGACCCTAAAAATTCCCGCAATAAACGCCCCCAGTTTCATCATAGACGCAATCAGCAACAATCCCCAAACACTAACTCTTCTCATAGAATATTTCCTCATCCCAACAAATCCAGATCAATACACTACGTTCCAGATATGCCTCCACCACAATCACTCATGCCTTTCCAGCATAAAATTAGATATACTCTGACAACGACAGCAGCTCTTCTCCAACATCAGGTATGTTTGTTCTCGACAGTGGAGCACATCCCACCCACACCCCAATATACACACAATATATGAAACGAACCATCAACTTGTTTATTGAATAACGAAACCTCTATCACTGCCACTATCCAACCAACTAAAATCACGCAATTGGGCATAAGAATTTATCAACACCTAATGGAAATA
This sequence comes from Odonthalia washingtoniensis, assembly GCA_032358235.1. Lineage (NCBI taxonomy): Eukaryota > Rhodophyta > Florideophyceae > Ceramiales > Rhodomelaceae > Odonthalia > Odonthalia washingtoniensis. Next base: position 12,934 of record JAULBU010018823.1, on the reverse strand, counting down.
TACGAACAAAGATGGTGACGACGCCAGCCATACCTGAAAAATCAGAACCAGGTCATGACATCACCAAGAGTGGATATGCAGCAATATTCACTCACTATAAAGCATTTCTTACCGCTTTGAATCAATTTCCACACACAATTCTCACCAACCCCAATCACCAATTGGCATATCATGGCCTACTCCATCACATCCATGAACAATTTACATGAACATAATCATCAACCGCAATCCAAAACCATAGTCAAACACGAGCTACCTCCTACATCTTTATTGAATGGCATTTGGAATTTCTCTCACCCTCCAAATCTCACAAATATGACACACAAACACATGAAAGACACATCAGATGCCAATCCAAAAAATAATTCCTTACCTAACCAAACAGTTACTCTCAAACTCAACATAACATTACCTCAACGCACTCTGACATCCTTACACCCTCTATCTCCCATCCAAATTAAAATGATGTAATCTTTTCCATACACCTCGCCTTCAATAACGCACCATAGAGGCTCTCCATCAGAATAATATCACACCGTCATTTTCCCGCCATGTCCAACATATCCATTCTAACCGGTACAATAATCACCTTTACATCCTGCGCGAATATAAAAAAAGCACAATTCCCCCACAAACGATCAACACAAAATAAGAATATCACTGGCCAATCAACATCCAGTGATACAATGGATCCCATTACACCCATACCTGGCAGATCACACAGACATATCGTGACGTTTCTGGATACAGCGTCACGATATGTCATATCTGAGCACATACAATCCAGGACCTAGCTATCATACCTTCCTTCTCAAACCTTAGAGTATATGGCCCATATATATGGCCAGCTTCCGCAACGTTTCCACTCTTACAATGTCAGATAGTACACGTCTAAAATCATAACTTCGGTTCTTCAATCAAATGGCATCTAGCAGACCACGATTGCCCCGATCAACGGCAAGAAAACTCAAAATCCGAACGAATCAACAGAACCCTTATGAATGTAGCAATATCTGCTTTGGTCCACAGCATATTTCTCAAAACTACTGCGACATTTTTGTTGTACATGCTACCTGCAAATATAACCGCATCGCTCATGCCATCACCAAAACAATATCTGTAGCAAAATTGCAACCCATTATAAACATTCCACGTGTTTACCATTTAGTACCGTGGGAACCGTTGTTAATTCTAATGTCATCAAACTTAAATTCGACGCACGTTCGCGTCCGGTGCGTTTCTACATAACATCAATTCTTGTCGTACCTTAAACCAGACCTAACTAATACTGTAGCTCAAGGGTGTACAATCAACCTTGTGGATAGTACATTATTTTTGTAGGGAGTAAAGTCTGGAAGGTGGATCCAAGTGTAATCTATTATCGTGGGTGATGTGTAGAATGCGTAGCGTCTGGTAGAAACTACAGATAATGGTGGTATGAAATTAAGGAGGTGATGGTGTGGCGCGGGAGATGATGTGGGATAAAGGACAAATAAGGCGGTGAGGATTTATTCAGATAAGGCGGAGTTTGGGCAGAGTCGATCGAAGGAGGAGGAGAGCATGGTAGAGTAAGTGAAGGTTAGCGAAGCATGGGCTGAGCAAAGGGCGAGATAGGACAGTAAGTGGGTAACGAGTTATACAACTACCGACTGCAGTAGATGATATAATCTTTGGCGCGCGACGATCGTAACTATGCGATCGTTGGTGACTTCAATTGACTAGAGGACTACACACGTCGGTATCAACATAAACCGTGTTTAATATCAAAATTGAAAGTGAAGAGAAGTGGAAAAGAACAGAGAGAAAGGAATGGAGCTTTTGGTATTCTTATAGGACAGAAGAATGCCAAAAGCGGATACAGGAAAGAAGATTTTTTGTCGGTGGAGGGTACACAGCATACTGGAATACACATGCGTTCTACTGTATAGTCTTTGCGGAAGCGTAGTATCAAAGTGGATTTGTACACGTGTTTGTACCACATATGTTGTCTATGATAAAAATGATCTGAAGACCATTGGGACAGTCCCTCTATTCGATTTTTAAAGCACCATGATATTAACTATGTACCGCTTCTCCAACTTCTATGCAAAATTGTAATGATAATTTTCATCGGTTTGTTTTGTTTCTCTCTTTTTTAAAAAAAATTGTATTTTGGGGGAGTTATTTTTTTGAGTTAATATGTCAAGGGTTAAGAAAGATAAGTTGTTAAGTCATATGTCAGTTGCTGAAGATGAAATGAAGCGGTTTTTCAAAGGAACATATGGTATTTGTGTCGAGAGGAATGGAGAATGTCGATGTTAATTCATTTTCGAAAGTTGCGAAGGGTTATTTCATATGTCAGTTGCTGAAGGTGAAATAGTAATGGTGTTTCAAAAGAACATATGACACTTTCTTGGAGAGTAATGAAGAAGATTGATGTTAAAGCTCTGAAAAAGTCGACGATGGTTTATTTAAATCATGACGGATTACCCACTGGGTCGGTTGTGGTACGAGTGTTGATGATAATAGTGTAGTACGAAGAGCAACTTGGGACATGGCCTTGGTGAGTCCATCTGTTAGGTTACCTTCGGATCTAGCAAGGCCGATGGTAGAGATACTACCAGTTTTGAATCCTTCGCGAGAAGCTGCCACCTCCAGCATCAATCTCTTCTCGGAGATGCGGGAGCCTCTTGAAATTACATCAAATAGACTTTTGCTGTCCGTGAAGAGGTTGAGGCAACTGTCTTGTTTAAGAAGGTCAGTGAGCTCGGAATTAAGGGTGTGTGCACAATAAAACATGTCCGAGAAGGCTATGGACTCTGCGTCCATAGCCGAACGACAAAGTCACTTTGCCTTATAGAACTTGAAAATGATTGGCACCACCATATTATTGTCTTCTGTTAACATGAAGATATATCCAAGTTGACTTGACAGATCTATGTTGTTAGCAAATTAGATGTCGCTATATCCAATTATTTCAAGCGATGCGATGTCCAACCTCTGAAATGGTATTTCTATATGATATCGTCGTGTGTGGTTTGTGGCTCTATTAGGATGAGTGATGACGGTTGCGAGCGAATTTCTATAAAGTTTCTCTGTTACCTGAGCCAGTTTTGAGATCTCTAGTAAGCAATCTGGCCTGGTGTGGGACAACCAGGCCAATCTCATTCGCATTGATCTAAATTCCGTAAAGGAGGCGTAGCTGTTGATTTTTTCCATCTGAGGGATGTATTGTTTTTGCGTTTGTGTTATGATATTGTCTGATGAAAACTGAAGCCAAAAACCTGAAAGTCACAATATACATGTGAATGTGGCTTCATGTCAAACGTTTCTCAGTTTTGAGAGATATATTTTGGAATTAAGGAGTACCAGCACGTAGTAAGTCGTCTACGTAGGTTCCGGAAAGCCCGGTGAGTTGGTTACTGATATGTTGATAGTGAAATGACGGGTCTGATTTTAATCGATTAATCTTGAGTTCTTTCGAATGGTGTAGTTGTAAGGTGTGGAACCAAGGGTCTCCAGATTCGGTCAGTCCGTAGAGAGGTTGGAGAATTTTGAGACATTGATATGGTAAAAGTTGGAGTTCCGGAATGGCTGAGTCGAGGAAAATATCACGAGTAAGCGCTATTGCAGACTGAAAATATTCTTGCGTTACATCGGAAGTCCAAACTGAAAATCCGCGAATTAATGAAAGAGCCAGAAGAAGGCGCATTGAGGACGGCTGAAGTGTTGATGATGAATGTACCATGAATTTTTTGAGCTTGTTCTTGTGTCCTCCAATAAAGAATATGGCTTTTTGTAACGTTGAACTATCTACTGATGATTTTAATGTTAACAAAAACCTGCCTGGTAATACATTGGCATTATCAGGTATGTCTTCACGAGTACCACTTTGAATTTCCTCGATTTATAAGGTTGTTGATTTCCATTTGTCGTGCTTTTAGCATTTCGGGCGATTGAATTCTCTTTTCCTTGAGTGGAATTATCTCAGTGATGAATATGTCTTCGGTGGCTGATGTTAATATGAACCTGTTGAATTTGTCGCGTAATGATGAGAAAAAGGAGGTTGACAAGGAAGTAGGCGAAATGTAGTGCTTAACCTGTGTGGTTAAGAACGGGCGAGATTTTTTGTTGAGCTGGTCGAAAATGTGTACAAGTTTCGAATTCTTATCGAACGATGCAACATGGTAAGGTCCTAAATACTCCACAGTTTTGATCGAATGACCTTTTTCACGTCACACTAGGATGTAATCACCTTCTTCATATACAACGTCTGTTGCACGAGGTACATTGTGCTTCAAAGCCCATGTTATTCTCATTTTATCCATGTTGAGCTTCATTCCATTATCGAATGGCATCAGTAATCTGTGAAATTCCCCAAACAGGAGTGCTGACGGTACGAGGCCGCCAGAACCGGCTGTTTAATTTAGCGCTTTTACCTCAAGTGCCAGGATAAGATCGAAGTCAGCTTTCGGTTGGTCCATTAGTATTTTTTGTACGGTGTTTCGGATAGGTTCATAGTAGCGTTCGCATATTCCATTATACGCCTCTATTCCTGTATGTTCTACAATTATCTCTTCAAGTGATGCTTAACGTATAAATGATTCAGCTAAGTTTGAACCTTGGTCGACTATAATACTTTTCGGCAGTCCCGTGTATATAGTCGTCCAACATGTGACAATGACGGGCCATACTGTGTTTGTTTCCACGTTTTTTAATCTTGTAGCTGCAGAAAAATGCGTCCGCTCATCGATGATATGTAGGATTGCATTTTTCTTTTTCTTATGGATAATGTGGGATATGTCAATGAAAATCCTCTCATTAAATAGCAACTAATCGGAGCCAAAGGAGGCCCGAAAACGTAGCGATGCAGATCTGACCCTTTGGTAGCGGTCTCATCATGAAGTGATATCATGGAGTATCTTCAGGGTTTCTGAATCTGCATCCGTAGAGTGGGTGCTTTTTAGCAGGTTGAATATTTTAGTCGTAGCGGGGTGGAAAAACTGTCGGTGAAGACGTTTTAGTTCGCCTATGTTGAATTGTATGTCGAAGTTTTCGACTAGTGTAAGGAGAGTGTGTAGGTGGATGAATTTCTGCGGAAGAGGAGGACTCATCACTCATCAAGATAGTACGTTTGTTGTTCCTGTTTAAATTCCTTCCTTCTCGCGAGCTTGTTGTTCACATTATCTATCATGAGACTTTCTTGATCTAATACAATGAGTCCGAGTAGAGGTGGGACCTCAACGTCTACTAAATCCAGCTGAACTGTAATATCATCAGTGTTGGAAGGGGTCGCTAAATAAAATCCCACAGATCCCATGGAGGGGTAAACTTTGTTGCCGAACTTGAAGGAGTATTTTGAAGATTTCGTGGTATTTTTAATTTTGAAGAAGATGTATATATGTTGAAGAGCTGAAATTCCAATGACGCCGCGAGGTTGCTCCGCTGTCTACACAGAATTAAGGATGGAACTCTGCTGTTGCGTCTGTTGATTTATGAATGTCTATGTTTTCGCAGTCGATGATTTTGTCTTCTTCTTTATTGATGGATATTGGTGTTTATGTCGGGGCAGATTTGTTTGATGGTTTATTATGCATTATTGGGCTGGAGTAGAAGGGTTCGCTTAGTTGAGATTGTATGAAAGATGCATCCATTGCATTGTCTGCATCATTTTTCTTGGGCGTTTTATTTGTGTCGCCTCCCGTTTGTAGTAGATTATTGAACGTATCTACATCGTCGTCACTTAATATCGGGGAGTTCTTGTCAAATATGTCTATGGTTTCGGTATTATCAATTGCGTCTAATTCGCATTTAGATATAATATCAGCCAAAATGTATATCGATTTCTCACCGCTTTTCAACCTGTTATTGATGAAAGACTTTATAGAACCAGATGAGCCGCGCTGACTTAGAGACCAAAGCGAATATCCACATCGATAGCATTTTCGGCTTTCCTTGTTTCTTAGGTTAGGATGTCTCGAAGATTGTCCATATGCACTATTCCTGTTGGATCTGTGCTTGTAGTTGTATGTGCAATATGACGAGATTTTTTAAAACTGACAATAAATATATAAAAATCATTATAGAGGTATTGAAAATACCCATTTTACTGTAATTATTGTTTTGCAGTGACAAGGGAATATGTTACGAGATATATATATTATGTGTATTGAAAATCAGGATATAAACCTGATGTCAAACATAATAAAATGGTGCATGCAGGAACCAGCAAATATTTCTCTCCCCAAACGAGAACAAACATAAACTATTCGTGGCAGAACAGGCAACAAAATCAGAAAAAAACAGCAATTGCAAAATGACATATTCAAAAGCGGATTTATGTATCGAAAATTCTAATTATTACAAATACTGAATCAATCCTAATTAACTGACGATTAATTTTGTAGAATCTAGAAGAAACACAGACCCGTACACTCCCACATTCCTCACAAGAATGTGTGAAAAATAACTTTGATAAAAAGATAAAATTAATAGATTACTTAAATTAATTAAGTGACGAAGAAGAAAGAAGTGTATATCTACACATGGGGCAAGGTAATGGACATTTACAAGAAATTATTGCTTCTTGTAATGAAGATCCAGCCAACAATTGGCAGGTCCGAAGGAATACTGTAGAGAATCATTCTCCACTGGAGAATGATCCTCTACAGTCTTCCAATGGCAGCTCGCGACCGCCGCGGAAACGTGGGTAAAAAAGGAATTAGGCGCAGTAGTGGTGGTATAAGAAAAAAACCAGAAAAAATAACACCAACGGTGATTTGGAACCATGTAAGCCGCTATGCGATGTATTGAGCTGGACTACGTATAGTCTAGCTCCTAAAGATATATCTGGAAATAATAAGTAATAGTTGTGATTTTTCAGAAAATTAATAAATAAGGAAATTTATTTTTACTACAAGTGATGGATGTACTAAAAATAAGTATAATGTAAAAGTTAATTTAATTTTTCAAATTGTGACAATTAAATGTTTGCAGTGTACAATTTATCAGAAATTAGCACCGATTAGAGGACGTACAGTGCTGAAGTATAATATAAAATTTAATAAAACATTTCAAATAATGTGATTTAATTTTTTTAGTGTACAATTAATCTGAAATCAAAACTTGACAGTACGAAGCAGCAAATCAAACTTATATGTTATCTACAGTAGCTGATTTTACAAACAACAACGGGGTTTTCAGATCCCCTTCATCCGGTTATAATAGTGATGTCATTATAACATGGTTTACTGCAACATACTCGAAGTCTTCATTATTCCATGTGCATTCCATAGAAACCCATCCATTACGCAAATGCAATTGTATGATAAATCGAAACAACGGCGTCTACTTATACTACAGAACCATTAACCGGTTCCCAACTTTGGCAGACACAAGGCTCTGTGAACCAACAAATGCGTCTACATCTACCACTCAACCATTAAGGAGGCGGATGAAGTTGCTTCCAATAACGCGGAGGAAGAGGTAAAGGTTTAGGGGATGGATGTGGCGTGCGTTGGTTATAACGGTGATGACGAGGGGATGGAGAAGAACCAGACTGTAATGGACCACGTCTATGACGCGGTGGCCCTCCAGATGATTGTAGATGTAGATATTGATTCTGATGCTGCTGTTGATGCTGCTGTTGCTGTTGTTGTTATTGATTTTGATGTTGAAGTTGATGAATATTTTTATGGTCATTGTCTTGATGCTGCTGTGCATGTTGAGGGTGAACTAATTGCATCGCTGATGACACATGTTGTATCCTTGGAGAGGTAAGATGATGTGGCTACAATGGAGGTGGTATGGGTGGGAGCCATGTGTCAAATGATGAAGAACCTGTGGTGAATGGCGTACCTGCAACGAATGGCGGGGTGCAGCTGATACACCTGGAGGCCAGTTGTCGGCGACGGCCTCATGCATCGGGTACATATCATGTGCGTGAGGTTTAAAAAAGTTGGCAATGAGTATGCAACGTACTGATGCTGATACTGGTGATGGTAATGGTGATAAGGTGGTGAATTAAATGCATGAAGTGGTGGGCATTATTTTGGGTATGACAAAGTGACTGATGAAATTATTGATATATAAAACTGTGATGGTGTAGAAGAAGCTTTTTATACAACTGATGGAGTAATGACTACAATTATTCATAAATTTGGAGATTATTTTCCTGTCACTGGTGACGTTACTGATATCGGCGTCAATAAAGGGGAGCAGTATTCAATTAATTTCGCATTACGGGATGGTATTGATGAAGAATCAAGCCGTGAAATTTTCGTGCCTGTCATGTCTCGAATTATGGAATGGTACCAGCCAGGTGCTGTCGTATTACTATTTTGTGCAGATTCATTCTCTCTGCTGATCATTTAGGTTGTTTCAATTTAGGATTGTTATGAAATAGTCATTGTGTTGACTTTTTTAAACTCTTTCAAATTCCTTCATTTTTATTTGGTGTGGAGGGTATATGATAATAAAAGTGGCACGGTGTTGGGCATATGAAACATCCAGAGTCGTAGGTGAAACTTTATCAGATTAATTACCGTATAATGATAATTAAGAATTATATGGTCCTGAATTTCGTTTACATATCGTACAAAGTAATATGGGAAATCATAACAGTCCAGGCCGAAATTCAAAAAACGAAAATACAAATTTTTGAAAACTTGAGACATTACCACATGCATCTTCCGTACCTTGTATTTACGCACCAAGAATAATATAAAGAACTATGTACCATAGTTATATACTAATTTCATGGACATATATTACATTCTCATATTCATATTTCCTAGTTGAAAAACAAATTCTAAAAAAGGTTATGTCGGAGTACAGACTGGTCATATCGCCTTAAAAACAAAATACATACATAACCAATCATATACTTCTTCTATCACCATATATAATGAAGTCAGTAATGCATACATCTTTGAGAAAGATGTAATGAACTATGTAACATAGTTATAAACTAATTTAATGGACATGTATTTTTTCTTATAGATAATCATATTTACTAAATAAAAAATACAGCCTAAAACAATCAGCTTTTCGTAATGGTTTTTCTATATTTCTGTTTCATATTTCCAACTTTATTCCTAATTTGCTGTAAAGTATGAAAATCTATATGTATGTCATCCTTCTCAATTTGTAAACACTCCTTTAATTTATCAGCAACATGTCTCGGATCAATGTCTGGATCTTTTGAAAGAACTGTAACTATACCTTCACTGTATGTGCTATCCATACCCTTCCTTCCAACACCAATAACACGTGGGGAAATGATTATGTAGTCACCTTCATCGATCAATGTGACAGTTTGTTGATTATATATATAAGGTGAGCACTATACTACTGGTTTTTATGACATCTGTACTTGGTGTAATTATTTAGTTTGTTTTGGATTCAACAGAGAATCAGATTGCTCGCCATTTCCTAATAAATTGCAAGTTTCTATTGGTGATGCAAATGTAAATGCATCAATCTGCAGCGGTATGTACACATACTGATCTATTGTTTCTATACTTGATTGGGATAAATCATAATGAGGTAAAAATGTTGATGAATTGACTTGGTTTTGCAAATTTGATTGAAATGATTGATTCGATGTTGATTGCGGTTGATCACATTTCATCTTTTTTGTATTATCTACGTAACTACTCTGATATTGCATGTCGTAATCGTCTGTTATACCACTTGAAATTTTAGCACCTTCCACGTTTCAAGTATTGGTTCTGTTGTTGATATCATTCTGTTGCAATGATTTCTGTGCTTCTGCAAGTTGTTTTTTAATATACGCCTATACTTTGATATAAAACCAGTAATTTGTAATTCAGATGATAGTAAGTACTCTCCAGGATGTTCTTTTCGAATGGCATTCCGCATCATTGCCACACTCGTTTTTCTCTCGGAGCTAGCTGTTTCAATATCAAACCCTTTCTTTATATCATCATCATACAAAGAAACTGTATTCTTTCCCAACGATTCTCCTCGTTTACTTGCAGAAGCACATCTTGTCCATAACATTTTTTTATCCTTATCCCTACCAATGATAAAATCTTTAAGAAGAGGATTTGGTTCTACTCTTGTATACACTCTGCAACAGCTATCCTTGAAAATATAATTACATGCAATTATAGTAGCTCTACTTATCGTATTTTCTTCTATTTGCTTTTCACATTCTTCAACGTAGCCGTCATATTTGTTCTTCATACGATACCGTTGGAAGCATTTTCCACAACTATAGTTTCCACCCGTCCTAAAACGTCTCATCTTCATTTCGTTTCCAACATCCTTCGACATCACACTACTTTCTTCAATATTTTATTCGACAGTATCAGATATGTCTTCGACATCTTACTATTCATCAGAATTATTAGTCAAATCTATGGACTGTTCCCTGTCGGTATATTCAATTTCTGTATCCGCATTCTCTGTTGCAATATTGTGATGTATTTGAACTGACCGTTTACATGTATGTATTTCATTCATGAAGTGTATTTTTACTCCAGTTTCATTTCTGCAAGATATGACATCATCTGTTCCGATATTTAGTCTGTTATCTTCTACTCTTCTTGTAGAAACCTCCTCTGTAACCTTGACATCATCATTACCGAAATTAATAATTACATTTTTCTCATCTTCGTCCTGGTTGTTGGTATGAGTAGGAACAGGCTCCAGATATAATAAGTCATTTTCCATATTATTGTCTACATCAGGATATGTTGTGTCTACAATACTCTCGAGACTAACTGATTCAATAATTCCGAACATTACTTTCCTGCTGCTGCTGCCGGAATTTTAATATAAAGTAACGTCAAACTTCCTATGTCCTTTCTTCCTGTATATTTGTTCAGCTACACCAATTGATACAATTTGTATTTGCGTCGAACATTTTTTGCAGCCTACCATGATGACGTTGAATATATATTAATTCAACTACCGTATTTTGTAAACCACATTCTTATGTCAACGATTCCACAACTGTCGTGCGCCCTTGTCCCTGCTTCCAAATAGTAACCTTAATATATAATAATATCTTTCTTGATTCCCCCATTTTTTGTTGTTCTCCTTATGATTCCTCCCTCCTTGACTTATGGTGTGACGTGAGGCCTATGCGAACGTATGATGTATAAATTCTGACGTTTAGTTTACTACACGTTTTTGCACACTTACAATCGACTCCTCACATTAATTAATGCGGGTGTGTCCCTAGTCCATATATGGCGACTAGCGGCTGTTTAGCGGGTCGAATCAGCAATTCGAGGACGACTAGTCTTTATAATTATTCCGATGCGTGTCGTTACAACGATGGTACACTACCTGATAAACCTGGGTGGGGTGGTTGGTATGATAACCTTTCTGATGCGTTAGCGTCGTGTTGTGTTTTACTTGAATCTACCTCTCTTCTTACCGGACTGAGAATCATCGAGTCCATCATGCTTAAGTACATGTGAAAGTATCTGGTCATTTTTAAGAAGAGATACACGTGTAGTGTCTCTGTCTCTTATCATGTCATGCACGCTCAAGTTAAAGTAATATTCAAAAATAAAATGTAAGCCTAATGGGGTTACTTAATAATCGCCAGATGTAAAGTATCCCAATGATACTGTAGATCAACTCTCCTGAAAACGTGTAATTAACGTGTGAGATAAATTTTATACCACTCAAGACTGTAACCCACATACAATAAACGTGTAGTTGACACTATATACCGTTTGCCACCTAGGAGTTCTTAATACACATGTAATTCTTCGGCTCCCCCTTTTGGCACTCAGCATGTGTAGATCTCTCTTCCTTCTTGGCTTCCCTTCTCTCATCTCCTTACATCATTGATCAGGTTGCAAACGAATGCATTCGTCACTTTCTCGGCAACAACATCATTAGGGATAATGATGTCTATTTGTTTTTCTGATACAAATCGCATTACCTGTCTTTTTGCAATTTCAAAATGAGCATCGACCATACTACTACCGTCCTGGTCAGCGGGATGGAATATCCTCATTAACTACATTCGTTAATTTCACAAATTTTCACACATAAAGCTCCGAAATTATCATTTTTGTAACATTTAGCGTTATCTGTTACAAACCAGATTTTTTACATGTCTGCTCCTGCTTTCGTATGCGAAGGGTCAATTCCTCAAAAATAGTAACTGTTTCCACAAAATCCTGTGTTGTGTCGTTCCGTACAATGTGGTCCACTAAATACATGTCAAGTTCTTCACTGTTTTTAGATGTAACCATTTCTTCAGATGTCCCACTTTCACATATCTTTCTACCTCCTTTTCTTCACGTTTTTCACCTTTAGTATAGCATTTCCATTTGTTTCTAGTGTTTCCGTTCTTTTTCTTTCATTGCTGCTCTGTAAAAAACTCCGCTTCCATGCCATGATATTCCCCGCTTTTCAAAAAATTTAACAGTTGATTCTCGATGCCGAACTGGTTCCAGTTTCATTTTATAGTCCATATACGCAACAAATGCAGATCCCGCCGGTAAGGTCTTCAAATATGACATAATTTTAGTACAATTCACTCCACATAGGAGGAAATAGAGCAGTAAAGGGAGTTCGTTACTCTTCGTTCCGAGTAGCTCGTTTTGGTGCTTGCACTCCACCAAAATGGGGAGGGAGATATCGTATTGTCGCAGGTGGCGGTTGATGGATGAGATGCGTATTGATCTTAGCGCGCTTGTAAAGCGGTGCATGTGAATACGACGAGTTGGTCAAAGAAATGCGCTTGTAACGTGCGGTTGAGCGGCTATCGCAAGGGAGATTGAAGTCCTATCGTTGCCGAAACGGATTTTGTTATGGTCGACAAAATGCGGGTTTCGGGGTTAGGTTTAGACTCGAAGTTGTTTGTCTTTATTAAAATTGAAGAGAGGCACATGAAAAAACATCTCAAGTAGGCTCCACCTGCTACCGAATGGCAGGGAAGCGTACTGTACAAGGTAGTGGAGCG
>JAULBU010018812.1:3428-20074 GCA_032358235.1 Odonthalia washingtoniensis | reverse complement strand
CTGGGAAGAAATTGTTGAGCTTATTTGCCTGCAAAACGGAATTGGTATTAAACATTTAAATTCTTTTGTTAAATCTCTCTATTGGCTAGTGGGTCATAATGCCTCTTCTTTAAATTTTATTGCCAGTCGTCCAGAACAACTCGAGTTTATCGAACCCTTTCAGAGGATTTGCTACATTTTAAAATTAGAGGGATCTGAATTTACGACGATTCATCAATTTCTTAAACGCTTCACCAATGAAAGACTTGTTTCTCTTCACCCGATTAGTAATTGTTTGGTAATGGTTGGAGAAGCGCAAGAGATCAAAGAGATTAACAAACTCATCGGATTTATTGGACAGCACAAAAATGAGAAAAGTTACAAGCTCCTCCCTATTGAAAAAATCCCTTCTGAAGATGTCAAAGCGATTTTAACAGCTTGCTTTTCAACTTCTCCAATAGACTGCAAAGAAACTGTTCCTTGTCCTATTTTTATCCATTCGATGAAGCGCTATTTGTTATTAATGGGATCACCTAAAGATTTGGAACGTGCAGATCAGCTTGTTAGGGAAATTCAATCACAAATTGCCTCTCCTGATCAAATGACTGTTTATTGGTATAGTTGTAAATTTTCTGAGCCTGCCGAACTTGCTAGTGTACTGCAGCAAGTGTATCAAATGATGGTGCATAAAATTGATCAAGAAGAAATAGAGCAAACAGTCACCACATTTTCAGACCCCAAATCAGTCCCTTGCTTGAATCGCCCAGGAACCATTCCTCCTATTTGTAATACAGCGCCTCAGCTTGTAGTCAACCCTCCTCAAGCAAGCCCTCCTAATTCTTCTAAAGAGACTGTAGTGGTTAACAATTTCCCTAATTTTATTGTCGATAATAAAACAGGGATGATCATTATGGTCATTAAGCAATGTTATTTAGATAAGCTCAAAGAATTAGCTAAAAAGCTAGATGTCGCTAAAAAAATGGTTCAGATTGAAGTGCTTTTGTTTGAGAAAAAAATTAATGATCAAACTCAATTTGGTTTGAACTTGTTCCAATTAGGAGATCAATCTAAACAAACAGATGCAGGGGTTAATTGGTTTGTAGATAAAAATAAACGCAATTCACCCGGAATCTTAGATTATTTCTTTGGTCGCAAAAAAAAGCCCGGTGTGTTTCCCGCTTTTAACTTTGCTTATCATTTTTTAATCTCTCAAGATGATGTTTACATCCACTCCAACCCAACGATCACTACCGTCAATCAAACTCCCGCTGTCATCGACCTAATTGAAGAACAATCGCTCAATATGGGAACTGTCGAAGATCCTAAAACCAGCACCATTAGCAACACGTACGTGCGCGCTCAATATGGAACATTTATCCAAATTACACCTACCGTCAATGCCGGTGATGATGATGACTGTAGCCCTTTTATCACTTTAGATACGAATATTACTTTTGATACTCAAACAGCCTCTTTAGATAGCCGGCCCAATGTCAATCGTCGTCATATCCAAAATCAAGTGCGCATTGCCAATGGTGAAACACTGATCTTAGGAGGACTACGACGTAAAAATTCAGAAGATCATGCCGATAAAATTCCTTTTTTAGGAGATATTCCAGGGCTTGGCAAACTTTTTAGTTATACAACACTCAATGATAAAAGCACTGAAATGTTTATCTTTATTACACCCCGTGTTGTTGAAGATCCTCTCAATGATTTTGAAAAGATGAAAAAAGTGGATTTAAAAAAGCGCCCAGGAGATACACCCGAGCTACTTAAAAAGCTTTTCGAATCTAAAGCTCTTGAGCAAAATCGCAATTATCGAATGAGTTTAAAGCAGTTACTTGGCCATGTTTGACCCATTTAGTAAAGAAGTAGATGATCTGCCAATTGGACAATTAATAGATTTTTTTAAGGTCCCTACTCTTTCTATTCAAGATCTAGATATTAAGAAAAACTTACACTCTATTCCTTACAGCTATTGCAAAAAAAATGAGCTTTTGCCGATTGAAAAAACCCAACATGGCTTTGTGGTTGCAACCACAAAACCTTTTCAAAATCAAATAGCTCAAGAGCTTTCTTTTATGCTAGGGGCAGATGTTGATTTTTGTTACTGCCCTCAAAAAGAGTTGCTTGAACTCATCGATCGTTTTTTTCATCAGGAGAAAAGCGCTACATCTAAGATGATTCGCAAGCTTGCCGATAAACCTCAAGATGCGACAGATACAACCTATGACTTACTTGATGATCCAAAAACCAATGCTCCTTCTATTCGGTTATTGAACTCCATTATCGGAGAAGCCATTACTCAAGCAGCTTCTGATATTCATTTTGAACCTGTTGAAGAGACGTTTCGCATTCGCTATCGCATTGACGGAGTCTTGCAAAATCGTCATAAGATTCCATCTCACTATAAATCCCATATTACGAGCCGTTTAAAATTAATGGCTAAACTAGACATTGCTGAAACGCGCCGCCCGCAAGATGGTCGCATTAAACTTTTACTTGGCAATAAAGAGATCGATTTTCGTATGAGCACAATTCCCATTTCGAGTGGAGAAAGGATTGTACTGAGAATCCTGGATCGCAATAACCTCCTTGTTGGTTTTGATCATTTGGGAATCCATAGCCATACGCTGGAAAATTTTAAGACCATGATCAAAAGGAGCGAGGGGATTCTTCTTGTCACAGGCCCTACGGGGAGTGGTAAAACAACAACACTCTATAGCGTGGTCAATGAAATTTACCATGAGTCTCTCAATATTATGACGATTGAAGATCCTGTGGAGTATAAGCTGGCAGGGATTGCTCAAATTGGGGTGCAACCTAAAATAGATCTGACCTTTTCCAAAGGACTTAAACACATTTTACGCCAAGATCCCGACGTCATTTTAATTGGAGAAATTCGCGACCTTGAAACCGCTCAAATTGCCATCCAAGCAGCTCTTACTGGTCATTTGGTGCTCAGCACGCTGCACACCAATGATGCCCCCAGCGCGATTACTCGCCTAGTAGATATGGGGATTGAACCCTATTTATTATCTTCTTGCGTGATTGGAGTTTTAGCGCAAAGACTGGTGCGTACGATTTGCCAAAATTGCAAAGAAAAATATCTCCCCTCTTCTAAAGATATTGAAGCATTGGGAAAAGGTTCTTGGGAACCCAAAGAGTTTTTTCGAGGGAAGGGCTGCTCAAAATGCTATGAAACAGGCTATAAGGGAAGGCAAGGTATTTTTGAACTCATGAATGTAAATGGAGCCCTCAAAAACCTTATTTCTCAATCTGCAGATAGTCAAGTGATCAAAAAATGTGCTATGGAAATGGGAATGGAAACGCTCAAAGAACAAGGGCGACACCTGGTTTGTTCTGGAAAAACAACGGTAGAAGAGGTTTTGAGAATTGCTTTAGGGATGGAGGATGCTTAATGCCCCATTATCGCTATCGCGCTTACAACGTCAAAGGGAAAGCCTATTTTTCCAACTTAGAGTGCCCTACCCTCAGCGAAGCCAAAGCAAGGCTTTCAGAAATGGGGATTCCTTTTGTTTCTGTTCAGGAAATAAAGAAAGTAACATGGAAAAGAATCAGCCCTCAAATTGTCCTTCAATTTACCGAGCAACTTGCCGAACTTTTACAAGCAGATATTCCCCTTTTTGATAGCTTAAATCTCTTAAAAGACAGTTTTCATCAGGATGCTTTTAACAGCGTTCTTGATAGGCTGTGTCAAGAGCTCAGTCAAGGGGCCTCATTTTCCAATGCCTTGAAAATCTACCCTCAATACTTTGACCTTCTTTATTGCACTTTAGTGGAAATGGGTGAGCAAAGTGGACGCCTAGATGAAGCATTAAAAAGGCTCTCTGAAAAACTACAAAAAAAACAAGCTCTGCGAAAAAAATTAAATGCAGCCTTGCTATACCCTTGTATTTTGGCTTTTTTTTGTTCTTTAGTGGTGATGGCACTTATTTTTTACATTGTTCCTTCGATTGAATCTCTTTTTGAAAGCAGCAAGCTTGGTTTATTTTCTCAATCTGTAATTGGAATCTGTCATCACTTAAAAGATTGGCTTTTTATTTATTTTGCCCTGATCTGTTTTTTTGCTCTCAGCTTGCGCTTATTGTTTAAGCTCTCTCACTATAAAAAAAAATGGGATGAATGGCTTCTTTCTGTTCCAGGAATAAAGAAATACATCTTATCTTCTTCTCTCTTTCATTGGTGCTCTACAGTCTCTCTTTTGCTAGAAGCTCAAGTTCCCTTAATGGACACATTAAAATTGGCCAATAACGTTTTAAGTAACCTTCTGTTAAAAGAATCCATGGGGATGATTTTAGATAAAGTGTCTGAAGGAAAATCACTCAGCAGTCAACTGACTCAATTTGTTTATTTTCCAGCTTTTTTTATTCGTATTATTACGATTGGAGAGACTTCTGGAGAATTGCCACATGCTTTCAACAAATTATCGAAACATTTAGATGAAGAACTTGAAAAAAGATTGCACCAATTTATGACCCTACTTTCCCCTCTGGCTCTTCTTGTCATGGCCTTCATTATTGGCCTCATTATGCTCGCAATTTTAATTCCTTTAACCGATATTAATGCTCTATTAAGCTAGGAGAAATTATGATCTACAAAAAACGTCACGCTTTAACGTTGATAGAAATTATGCTTGTCATTGTTTTAATTGGCATTGTGGGTGGGGCTCTTGCTTTCAATTTACGGGGCGCCTTAGATCGAGGCAAAGGATTTAAAACGCAGCAAGTACAAAAGAAAATTGAGGCCATTTTAAGCATTGAAGCTGTAGAAGAAGATTACGGTTCTATTTTAGAGCATTGGGAAAGTATCGTCAAAAAATCCCCTTTAGTGAAGCTCAAGCAAAAAAAAGGGGAAATTGTCGATGCTTGGGGCAACCCTTTTCAAGTAGATTATGATGATTTGCAAGGGCAATTTTTAGTTTCATCTGTAAAAATAGATTCTGATGGAAATATCTTGGATTAAGAAAAAAAGAAGAGGCTTTACTTTAGCAGAGCTTTTGATAGGCCTTTTTTTGTTAGCTCTTATTCTACCCACGCTGGGACTGGGGGGTTTGCGTTTTTTTAAGAAATGGCAATTTGAGCAAGACATTCAATCTTTAAAGAGCCAGCTTCAACTGGCCCACGACAGCGTCCTGCATTGTCAAATCCCCGTCCACATTACTCTAAGAAAAACGGTGCGTGGCCTTTATTGTCAGCTGAACTTTGAAAATGACTCCCTTGATCGCAAGCTTCCTTGCAAAAAGTTATATAAACACATTCAAAAAATGAACGTTAGCTCTATCAATCGATCGGTCATTAACTTATATTGCTGTTTTTCAGGAGGGTTACAGTCTCCCCTTGTTATTGAATTGTTAAATGAGAAAGCCACCCAGTCATATCGATTTACTTTAAAAGGTTATCCCCATGTTATCCATGTCGAAAAGTAAAGTCAAAAAGACTTTTATCTTACTAGAAGTGCTGATAGGCCTTTCTTTATTAACTTTTTTACTCCCTTTTCTTTTTGAAGATCAAAAGCTATATCAAAAACAAATCGACCACCTCAATCTCTATAACGAGTTTGAAATTGCCTTTAGAAAAGAAATTTTTTATCTCTATCAAAACCTCTATTCTGAGCCCTATTATTCTTTGATCAACACCTTAGATGAAAAAAAGTATTCTTTTGATTATAAAGATATTAAAGTAAATGAAACGATTTTTTTTAAGTCTGCTATTGAAATCCAAAAAAGGGAGAAAAAAGAGCAAAACCAAAATCATCAAATAGAAGTCTCCTTAAAAGTATTCCACTTCCCAACGGACAAAAAAAACTATTCTTCCAATGTTCAAAACTTCTATCTTAAAAAGGGTCATTAAGCTATGTAGATTTTTTTGATTATAACCAAAAAAATTATGTCAGAAAAAGCAGCCTTTAAGCCCTTTATCTCCGCCGAACAAACTTTACCCGAATTTACCATCCGAGCCATCCTTTTAGGGATTATCTTGTCTCTTTTTTTTGGAATCGGCAACGCCTTTATTGGTTTAAAAGTAGGCATGACTGTCTCGGCATCGATACCAGCTTCAGTCATCTCAATGGGTATTTTAAGACTCTTTTATAAAAACGTTTCCATTTTAGAAAATAACTTAGTGCAAACGATTGCTTCCGCTGGAGAGGCCCTTGCAGCAGGTGCTATTTTTACGATCCCAACTCTTTTTTTTCTAGGGCAAGAAATTACAATTTGGCGAACCTTTTCTCTTTCAGTCTTAGGTGGTTTCCTAGGTATCTTTATGATGCTTCCAATGCGAGAGCACTTTGTCGTGAAAGAGCATGGGGTCTTACTTTTTCCAGAAGGCACTGCATGCGCTGAAATTTTAAAAGCGGGAGAGTCTGGAACTAAAAAGGCATTGCTTGCAGTCCTCGGTGTTGTTATTGGAGCTTTTTATCGCTTTTTAATCGGCTTTGTTCATCTTTGGTCTGAAGTGGCCGAATGGACATTTACTAAGTTTCAGAAAATTTCTGTCAGCGTCGATACAACTCCTGCTCTTTTAGGGGTTGGCTTTATCATTGGTCCACGCATTGCCTCTACGATGATGGCGGGCGGGGTCATTGGTTGGTGGGTTATTATGCCACTGATCAAAATCTTTGCTTTAAGCAAAGTGGTCATTCCCCCAGCCACAGTAGCCATCTCCACCATGGCCAATGAAGATTTATGGACCCATTACATTCGTTATATTGGAGCAGGTGGGGTCACTTTAGGGGGCATTTTTAGTTTATTTCGCATTTTACCTGGACTTATTCGCATTTTCAAAGTGAAGAGAAAATCACATGCAGAGATTCAAGTAGAACAAAGCCCATTAAGAACTCAAAAAGATCTTCCTATGAAACTCGTCATTTTTGGTTCTTTAATACTGCTACTTGCCCTTTGGTTAACTCCTTTGCTCAACTTAAACTTGATTGCCGTTATTTTAATTGCCATTTTAGGTTTTTGCTTTGTGGCAGTGACCTCCATGACAGTGGGTCTTGTCGGTAGCTCTTCAAATCCAGCTTCCGGTATTATCATTATGACCCTTTTAATTACCCTGCTCGTTTTCATGGCGTGTGGGTGGAGAGATACGACCTACATGTTAATGGCAGCGACAGTCAGCTCGGTGGTTGCCATTGCTATCTGCATTGCAGCTGATACCTCTCAAGATTTAAAAACAGGATATTTAATTGGGGCAACTCCTCGCGCTCAGCAAGTAGGGATGATGATCGGAACTGTTGCTGCGGCCACTGTAATGGGAGTTACTTTACTTCTTTTAAATAAAGCCTATACCTTTGGGTCTACAGCATTATCAGCGCCACAAGCAACCCTACTTTCTTTATTAGCTAAAGGATTAGTGGAAGGAAATCTTCCTTTTCAATTGATTTTAGTAGGTATGTTAATAGGGCTTGCTGCCGAGCTCATGGGCGTTCACGCTCTGGCTTTAGCAATTGGACTGTATTTACCTTTAGAAACAACCCTATCCATTTTTATTGGGGGTGCTGTTTCCTTTTTTGTTCACTATAAAAAGAAAGAGAGTGGTTGGACTGAAAAAGGAATTTTATTTGCTTCAGGTCTTGTTGCTGGAGATGCTCTCATGGGCATTGTCGTTGCTCTTTTTGCCGTACTCGGTATGGTCAATATTAACGCTCCTTCTATCTTAAATTCTATTTTTGGTTTTGCCATTTATCTTCTTTTAGCGATTTTCATGGGCTGGATTTCTTTTCCTGCCAAAAAAGATCGAGGTCTTTGACAAAAATATCTAAAGCTCTTCATCATGTTTCATTATGAAGAGAAAGCCCTTTATCCTTTTTGAAATTATCATTGCTCTGCCACTAGTAGCTCTTCTTCTTTCATTTTTAGTTCAAAGTTTTTCATTTATGTTATCTAAAAATCATCTCTTAGAACAAAGATATGAAATAGCTTTGGAGCGCCACTACTTTCAAAAGCGCTTTCAACAGATTTTAGGGAGAGCAGACAAAAAAAAACAAAAAGCTCCTTTTTTTAAAGAACGCTCTTTAGAATTTGATTTTGATAATGGGCTGAGTTTATATGAAAAAGCTTCTGGAAAACTTCATGCCCATTTTTTTTATGATGAGAATCAAAAAGAATTGGCTCTTGATCTTTTCAAAGGGCATGAAAATATTCGCCATGAAATCCTGCTCACCCACGTAGATGCCGTTTGGCTAGAATACTTGTTTGAACATAAAAATGCAGAAGCTAACGAGCGCAATCCGTTTGTTATTTCCAAAGATCCTTTAATAGATCCTCAAAAATGGGTTGCCCTGCAAGCCAAAGTTTTGCGCTTTGATAAAGAGGAACATTATTTTTTTCTTTTAAAACGTTCGTTATCACCTTCTCATTAAGATGATTTTAGCCTATATCTTTGCTTTTTTGATGTTGTTTGCCCTCTTAAGCAATACTTTTTTGCAAAAATATAAAGTTTTTAAAATTAATGAGAGTTATTTTCAAGAGGCTTACGACCCTTATTTACATCGCCCTTCAGATATTCATCTGAGTGGCTTTGGCATTAAAGACCTTTTAGACCTAAATTCTCCCATGCGTCCACTTTTTATCCAAACCATTCAACATACTTATCAAAGAGCTAATTTTTATTATGAGCTCCTTGGCCAAGATCTTCTTACTTTTTTTGAAGAGCAAATTGAATTTAATGAAGCACAATCTAAAATCAATGGAAAAACCTATCTCGAAAATGTCAATGAACTCAAATTATTAAATTTAGATAAGCAAAGTAAGCGCTTTAAAACAGCTTACTTTCATTTAATGGAGCCTAGTAAGATAAGTAGCGATCATCCCGATGGTTATCTTTCTTTAATCGAGCTGTTACACCCTGTTATTGTCAATAAACAGAGTGTATTAAATTTATACCAACTTCGCTCAGAAATCGTGGAAGTTCTTTTTAACTCTGCTGTTGCAGATGATTTAAAAAACTCCTTACTTAGGTTTTATCTTCAACCTAAAGAAAATGGCGCTATTTTCTACAAGGAATTTATCGAACGCAATCGACTACAAAATCATCCCAATCTTAAACTTGTTCACTTTCAAGTATTTGATCCGGAGCTTCAATAAAGCCGTAGACAGCCTCCTGTGCTTGCTCACATTCTTTAGGCAGTGGATGGAGTTTAGCAAATTTGACTAGATCGGCAAACTTTAAAAACTCTTCTAAGTGAGCGCTCATTGTGCGATGAAA
Organism: Odonthalia washingtoniensis; assembly: GCA_032358235.1. NCBI lineage: Eukaryota > Rhodophyta > Florideophyceae > Ceramiales > Rhodomelaceae > Odonthalia > Odonthalia washingtoniensis. The sequence goes on along the minus strand of JAULBU010018812.1, from coordinate 10,862 downwards.
GATGTTTTTGGTTAAGACTTCTTCTAAAAATTCTTGTGTTGTTTGCTCAGGCGCTTTGACATTAAATTTCCGTTCAATATAAGTGCGGACAATTTGTGTTAAGCGGACATAAAACTCTTCAAAAAAACCTTTTTGAATAAGCATTTGTTTTTTGAGTAATTCTAATTCTTCTAAGGCCAGCTTTTTAGGATCACTCTCTTTTTGAAACATTTTCTGAAAGGAAAGTCTTTTGCGCAGCCAAGAGAACAATTTGAAAACTATAAATCCAGCCATAGTGAAGATGGCTAAATATTTAATGAGTCTTTCATAAAAATGGGATTTTAAACGAAGGTGAGCATCTCTGAAATGCTTTTTAGATTGCTCCATCAGTTTTTGTTGATTTTGAGCATCCATCTCTACAGGTCTTCGCAAATCTAAAGCTAATGTCTCTTTGATTTTTAAATTTTTCATGGGGTCTTCTCTGCAGGGCTTGACCTCAAGATCTTTAATAGGTGGATAAAGAGTTGCAAAAAGTTTAGGATCCTTTTTAGAAACAAAATGGAGCGTAGGTAAATTTAAATAATGTTGCCCGACTAAACAAGGATCAAAACTCAAGTTAAGGCAAAGAATTTGATTTTCATCCTGCTCTATTTCTGAAGTGGTCTCTCTCTCTTCCCAGCGAAATTCAGTCTGATTTTCTTCATGAGAAATAGAATGAAGTTTGAAATCGCTAGGATAGCGCACTTCGATTTCTACAGATCCTCTCTCATCTAAATGTATTTGGCTCGGAACATGTTTGATGGTGGCTAAAAAGAGCCCTTTGTCTTCATCGCTATAGTAGCTTTGAGCATATAAAAGAAGAGGGAGAAAAGATAAAAAAAGGATTTTTTTCATGCCCATTTCCTTCTTCGATCAAAAAACTCTCGAACATTTTCCATATAGGATTTATCTGAAGAGATCATCATCATCCCATTGGCATGGCGATCAAATTGTTGTTTTAATTTTTCAAAAAGAGCTTGATTGCGGGCAAAGAGATTTTCTCGCACGAGCTTACTTGAAGTATCTACAAGGAGTGTTTTGTTTGTTTCCAAATCTTTGAATTGAATCAGCCCCATCTTAGGTAATTTCATCTCATGAGGATCGCGCACATTGACCCCTATTAAATCATGGCGTTTGCCAATCAAAGTAAGTTCATCTTGAAAAGGGGGAGAAATAAAGTCAGAAATTAAAAAAACAACACTCTTGCGCTTTTGAATTTTACCCAAAAAATTTAACGCTTGAGAGATGTCTGTTTTCTTCCCTAGTGGCACAAAAGTAAGCAGCTCTCGAATTAGGCGCATCGCGTGAGTACTTCCTTTTTGAGGGGGAAGATATTTCTCAATACGATCTGAAAATAAAATTAAACCGACGTTGTCATTATTTTGAATGGCTGAAAAAGAAAAGAGAGCTCCAAGCTCAGCAATGAGCTCTGCTTTTTTTTTACCCGTTGTCCCAAATAATGAAGAAGCTGAAACATCGATTAAAAGAATAACCGAGAGTTCTCTCTCTTCGCGAAAATTTTTAATATAGGGGTATTGCATGCGAGCTGTCACATTCCAGTCAATACTGCGCACTTCATCGCCAGGTTGATACTCTCTAACATCTTCAAATTCCATCCCCCTTCCTTTAAAGGCCGAGTGGTAGGCTCCAGCTAATACGTTTTGAACATATTTACGGGTGCGTATCTGAATCCGTTTGACGTTTTTAAATATTTCTGCAGATATCTTCACGGTACTAACAGCGTCTCAAACACTTTATCGATTATATCATCATTGGTTAATTCTTGCGCCTCTCCTTCATAAGATAGGCGAATGCGATGGCGTAAAACATCGTGGCCAATACTTTTGACATCATGAGGAGTTACAAAACCTCTGCCAGCTAAAAAGGCGTGGGCTTTGGCTGCCAAAGTGAGGGCAATACTTGCTCTAGGCGATGCTCCATAATCTATTAACCCTTCTAAATCGAGTCCATATTCTTTAGGGTTTCTGGTAGCAAAAACAACATCTAAAATATAATCTGTCACCTTGTCATCGATATAAATATCATCGATAATTTTTTGTGCTTTCAACACCTCTTCGACATCGATCACTTTTTGAACTTCCGTTCTTGCTGAAAGAATCGCCATTCGGCGAATGATTTCTTTTTCCTCTTCTTTTTTTGGATAACTGACAATCACTTTTAGCATAAAGCGATCTGTTTGCGCTTCAGGAAGAGGGTAAGTTCCTTCTTGCTCTATCGGGTTTTGGGTGGCCATGACTAAAAAGGGTTGCGGCGCTTTAAAGGTTGTCCCTTGAATCGTCGCCTGCTTTTCAGCCATAATTTCTAAAAGAGCAGACTGCACTTTTGCCGGAGCGCGATTAATCTCATCACTGAGCACAAAGTTTGTAAAAATCGGCCCTTTCTTAACTGAAAAAGTGCCCTCTTTGGGATTATAGATAGAAGTTCCCACTAAATCAGCCGGAAGTAAATCAGGAGTAAATTGAATTCTTTTAAATTCACAGTTAATAACTTTGGCAAGAGTGGTAATCGCCAAAGTTTTTGCAAGCCCTGGCAATCCTTCAATTAAAACGTGCCCACCTGTCAGCAAAGCTATCAAAAGCCTATCGACTAAATAACTTTGTCCTACTAAAACTTTATTAATCTCTTCTTTGACTTTAATAAAGGGAACATTGGCCTCTCTCACAATCGTATTTAAATCGCGAATATCTGTTGTGGAACTCATTTTTCACCTATGGATGCCGTTTTAAAAAATTTCTTTACTAAGGCATTTTTTAAGAGAAAAAAATGTTTTAGTCAAGAACGGGCTTTAGATCTTTCTTAATATCCACTTGCGTAAACCATGATATTCGCCGACTGGAAAAACAGAAAATGCGTCTCCTTCAGTTCGAATATAAAGAGACCCTTTTTCAACATACTCTGGATTTTGATTTTCTTGAAGGTATTGAATCTCAAAAGATCCATAATATTTTTTTTCAGAATCTGGTTTTTCTTTAGAAATGGAGAGAATTATTTTTCGATGATCCAACCTATCTGGTCCACCGCTGCCTTGAAAAATAACCCTTTGAGAATTTTGTGTGACTCCAAGCGGATAACAAATGTTCTCGATGATGAGAACGTTACAATCTTTTAAACTGGCCACCTTACACCTTTTATGTACTCATTGAACATGTTTATATTTAGTTGAATGTTGATAATAATTTTGTCATGCAACGAATACCCCCTGAGTTCACAAGAAGCGCTTGTGAGCCTTTTTGATCTAAAAAATGAATTTCAATATCAGCTCCCATATGTTGCCTAACCAAGGCTAAAAAATGTTCTTTAAAAAAAGGTTCCATATCCATCGCAAAGATAACTTTTTTATCTTGTGCCGTTATTGAGATAGTGTTGAAACAATTTATGCGATGGCAAGTCTGATGTGGTTTAAAGATATTCGTGATCACGCCCCCAACCGGCACTACTTTAAAACCTTGTTTTATTAAATCTGATTGCGCTGCAATTTCATAACTTATCAACTTGCTCAACTCGTTTTGATAATTCTCTTTTCGTTTTGGATATTCTTTAGCATTCTCAATATACCATGTCTTTTCTTTGATGCTCTCTTCATATTTTTCCAAAAGTTCTAGCACCATTTGGCTATCATTGAGGAACATTGTTTTACCCTCTCCCAGCATCATCACCGTATCTAAATGAAATTCCGACTGCTCAACAAAATAAACCCTATTGACTGATAGACCCAAATCATGGGCAATTAACTTTTTAGTATCTTCTATAGATATATTGTCACCTGTGTCTATATAGGGCTCTGTTAGCAGCCATTCTCCATCTTCATTTTTTTTCAACCCAATTAAAGCAAGTTCCTTGCTAAGAAATAATTGACTCATAAATAAAGCATCTTTTCCAACCACAGCATAAGGACCTTCATGATCGCTACCAAAAAGGCAATTTCCCCCTTCAACACAAGTAGTGTGTATTTTCTGAAGTAAACCTTCCTGCATTTGCGCAATGCAAAGCACCAATGGATGATATCCTTGCAAGACAGCCGCCCCTTGGATAGAAGAAAAAGGGCGAGATGGCTCTTGCGTGACTTCATCTGTAAATTGAGGAGCGCTATTGACACGCCGATAACCCATTTCTATAGCCTTGTCTACAATTTTATCATCATATGCGAAGGGAGCAGGGTATGTGATCCCTTTTGCTTGTATATGACACGCATCTTGAACCCAAATCTTTGGTGGTTGCAGGCTGGGCAAACATTGTAAATGAAGATCATCTGGAAAAGAAAGATAAGGAGGAACAAACATAACTAAAGGAACAGAATAGCCAGCTAGCTCTTGTGCAAATTGATAGAGCATACGGCGAAAATCAACTCTTGTATCATCAAAAAAATACCCAGCAAGGACATGGCTAACTTTTGGGAAATATTGAGAACATGGTGGGCCTGCGTCTTTGCTCAATGATGAATTATTTACTAAAACATTAATGAGATCATGTTCACGCTGAATTAGTAATCTTAAAACATGGACTCGCTGTGTGATTGAAAGAGGGGCCCACAGCAAAGATGTAATATCCGTTCTTTTATAAGGTTGGTTACGAAATTGGTTGTGAAGATCTGTCATCCGATCCAACAGCTTTATTTTATATTCCAAAGGCTTTTTGAAGGGGTCTATAAATTGATTTATCGTCTCTCGAACCATCTTACCAAATTCCCACTCGCGCGGCAACGTAGCGTATGCAATCATAATAAACTGCAAATCCGTATCTTGATAAGTCTTCTTCATTAAATATTTAATAAAGGGGTCATTTGTCTGATTCCAACAGAGATAGTTAAAAACAACTTCTATGACTCTATGGTTTCCTTCCTTTAGACGACTCACCATATATTGATAGAGCTTTTTGTTAGTATAGCGACACTTTTGCAAAAGCCCCTCTAAAATGCTCATTGCCTCTACATTATTTTCCTTAGCTTTTTTTTCTAATTCTTCAAAAGCCCAAGGAAAATCTTCTGCTTGTAAAAGAATTCCTATCGCTCGTAGAGCAGCTGATTGATCAGGTGCTGACCCACCAAGCATCTTTTGAATAGTGAGGATCAATTTAGGATGCTTTAAGTATGGTTCTGAAAATTCTGAACCTGGGTTGATTGCTATAAACTTCACCAGTAGAGTAAAAGCTTCTTCTTGCTCTGCTTGCAATAATGCTTCCAATTTATCGATCGCCCAAGGATTTTGAATTAAAACAAGCTCCTGCCACTCCGCTTTTGCCCAAGACTGATCTAAAAGAGCATCCAAACCTACCCTATTAACCATCTCTTTAGCTCGCAAAATGGGTTTAAAGCTAAAAATGTGATCTTTAAACCGATTAACATCTCTCTGAAATAAAGCGGCAATATCTGGATTGCTCTGAATAATTTTCCCAACAAGTTCTTTAGCTATACGATCAATTTTTTCAGCAGCTTGCACAGTTACAGACTCTAGTTCCTCTTCAGGAATTACTTTTATCTTAGCTAGCATCGTGTAGCTGTGACTAATTTCGTCTAAAACTTTTTGGGCATTTGTTGTTAAAGAGTGATTTTTTAAAAGGCCCAAATCATGTTTTAAAGATCCAAGCCCTGCTAAAAAATGAGTTAAAAGATCATCAAATTGGGGGCCTTGTGTGCTCATAAAATAAAATATATTTAACCTTCATCTTGAGCTAAAACATATTTTCAGCTTTTTAGTATAGGTAAAATTATCTTTTAAGATTATTTTATCTGTTTTTTTCGTGTAGCTGCACTTTTCTTAGACCACAAGTACTCCGCCCATTTTCTAACTTCTACAATGGCAAAGGTCGCTATAAAAAAGAGACTAGGATAGCGCCAATAACTAAATTCTAAAGGCATGACATGAAAAACTTTTGGAGCCACATAAATAGTTATTAGCTGCAAAAGAACTCCTAGGCCTATCCCTAGATAAATATAGGGGTTGATCTTTAAGCTATGTACGACGTTTTTAAAGAAAGGCTCTACTTCTTTTTGCGCTTGGATTCCGTTAGCCCACTGAGCCACTGTCACGCAAGTAAAAAGAATGGTCGAAACTAAACAGGGTGAATAGATTCGAATAAGATATACATAAAGAAAGAAACACATTAACCCTACCAAAAGACCAAAACTAAAAATACGGGTGATTTGCACTCCATCAAAAAATTGTTTTTCGGGTCTCCGCGGTCTTCGACTCATGACATTACCCTCTTCTTTGGCAAAAGGAAAGGTTTTATCTTGCACCCCATCGCCCACTAAGTTGATCCACAAAATTTGAATGGCTAAAAGAGGAAGAGGTAAGCGGCTGATAATGGCAAGAACCATTAAGACAACCTCTTGGAGTGTTGTAGACACAAGAAAGTAAATCACCTTTCGAATATTGTCAGAGATCACCCTGGCATTTCTGATCGCTCCGATAATCACTTTCAAATTACTATCGACAATAACCATTTGCGAAACACTTTTAGCAGCTTCCGTCCCAGATCCCATAGCAATACCAATATCTGCAGCTTTAAGAGCAGGTACATCATTGACCCCATCTCCTGTTACCGCAACAATTTCTTTGGCTTCTTGCAATAGTTTTACAATGCGATACTTATGCTCAGGAAGAACTCTTGCTAGTACTGTTGATTTTTTCAAAGCGACGAGAAGTTCTTCATCGGAAAAATCTTCGACTTGTTGACCGGTAATAATGTGATCATTTTCTTCCCAAATTTGAACCTCTTGAGCGATCGCTTTAGCTGTCATGGGATGATCACCTGTGATCATTAAGATATGAATGCCTGCTTTTTTTGCAGAAATGATCGCTTCTTTAACCCCAGCTTTTGGAGGATCTAAAAATCCAATCAGCCCTACCATTTTAATTTTCCAAGAAGAGGGATCGGTGTTATCCTCCCATTGCCCCTCACCAAAAGCAATGACCCTAAGTCCTTGCTCTAAAAAAGAGGTGAGCGCTACTTCATATTCTTCATGACCTTCGGCTTTTTCTTTGAGAACTTCAAAAGCCCCTTTAATATAGAGCTCTTCATGATCATCAACCTTATTGACTGTTGCCATAAGCATTAAATGAGTATCAAAAGGATGGGTCCAAACGCGTGGATAATTGGCTCGATATTGATCATAGTTTTCAACCCATTTGGAAAGAGCGATATCTAAAGGATCTTCAGATGATTCATTGGCGTCATTACAAAGAGCGGCAATCTTTTTTAATTTTTCTAGATCTTTGGCGTAAACTTCTTTAACGACGAGCTTGCCCTCCGTGATGGTTCCTGTTTTATCAGAAGCTAAAAAAGTCACGCTACCGAGCGTTTCAACTGAAGACAAAGAGCGAATCAGGGTGTGTTTTTTACTTAGCGCTAAAGAACCTAAAACCATGATCAGAGTAACCACGACGACAAAGCCCT